>CAUYOR010149758.1:0-79967 GCA_963573925.1 Callimico goeldii
GTGAGAACACATGGACACAGGGAGGGGAGTACTGAACACTGGGGTCTATTGGGGGGAAAAGGGGAGGGCCAGCGGGGAGGGGGAGCCAGGGAGGGATAGCCTGGGGATAAATGCCAAATGTGGGTGAAGGGGTGGAAGGAAGCAAAACCCTGCCATGTGTGTACCTGTGCAACTGTCTTGCATGTTCTGCAAATGTACCCCAAAACCTAAAATGCAATAAAAAATTAAAAAAGAAAAGTCACAGGGCTGCTGGAGACTAGAACAGGCACATCCTCATGGCTGTATACCACAGGTGTGGGCCTAGCACACCAAGATAATATCTCACTCAGCATGAGGGCTTTTCTGCCCACCTAGGTAGCCAATCTGTCCCACAGCTCTGAAGGTTGCAGAGCACTGGGTGGCCTCTTGGCCACCAGGCACATTTAGCTAGATTCTTTGATGTATGTTTGCCAACTTGTGGGGCAGTTTGGGGTGCAGTAGGCTATAGGGGCACAGCTCTTCAGCTCTGGGCATACCATTTAGTGCTAATGCCTTTCAGAGGATCATACGCCAAGGGAAAAACTTGGTCCCTTCTTGCAGCTGGGTAAAAGGCCCTGCTAATGAAGCCATGCTTCACAATCTATTTTCCTAGGAATGAGCCCAGTTGGGCCTTCAGGTATGAGAAAAGGTTCTCCCTTGCAGTGAAAAAGCAGAAACAAAACGTTTAAACTATTCTCTTGGAGTCATGCTAACTTCAGAAAGTTAGAATGACCAAGCACACAACTTGTCCTTTGAACTCAGAGGGTTTTTTCAGATGGTCATAGTATTTCTGGATGTAGTCATTTGAGTATATAAAGATGGTTCCAGTTTTAAACGGACAAGTTTTGCGTTTTGGGGGTCATGTTCAATTCAGTAGGTTACAACTTGGTCTTCAGAGATACTAACACCTTAACAAGGGACTGAGAAGGTAACACAGTTACTGTAAAAACTGATCATTCTTTTTACATCTACCTCAAATTGGAGTTCCAGAAAATTCTAGAGGCCACGGACTCACATGACACAGGTTGGGCAAGCTAGCCAATACAGCCAGACCAGGGTTAAAGTTCTGGAGCTCTACATCCAACTAAACAGCAGGCTCACAGACACATTGAGAACAGATGCTCAAAGCCCCCATAATAAAGACTTAACCAACACGAAGTTCAACTGCACAGCATTTGACCCCAGGTCCCATCCACTGAGCTCATCCCTAACACCCATCCCAGAGTAACTAGAGTTGACACCACTTGGCTCCTCATGAAGAGTCGTAACACTTTTGGAGGGATGCTACTTTGACCAAATTGGGAAATCAAAAAGTTTGAAGGTGTTTCTAACCCATGTTCAGTCCTAGGGTCATCCTATGTACTCGAGTAGCCCAGGTTTTGGTGTCGTTACAGTTAAACATCTCAGGGCAGACCAGAACCATCAGATGATCATCTCCCCCTGCCCTATACCTCTTTCACATTTGTCACAGTTCTTTGATTAGGTTAGGCAGCAGGCCAGGTCGTTTTCAAATACTTCTTGAAGCTGGAAAAACAAAAACCAGATGCAGAGTTCTCATGAGGCTGGCCACATCATGGGCTCTCAGTATTGAGACTTAAGCCCTAGTAACTAGAAAATGATTCAAGGAAGCAGTCACTTTTCCTGCAATAGTACATTACACTCTTCTCAGCAGCTTGCTGTTTACTATAAAGCCATGTTTCTATTGTATCAAGTTTCCAACTAGAATCTATAGCTCTATTCCTCTTATTCCCATGTGATGTTATCTAGGGGTCTAGGAACCATGGGTGTGAGTTGGGCTGGCTCATTACATTCTCTTCCAGGGACCTACTAGCAGAATTGGTGCTTCCCATCCCTGCATACTTAGGTTAAGTGAAAGGTCCTGACTCTAGAACAAGGTGGGAGAGATTTCCAATATACACTAAGGGCATTTGTGGTCAGATTCAAAGTGACCGAGCACATATAGACTGGGCAACCTAAAAAGCTGCATAATCCACAACTGAGTGCCGACATGATACAAGTTGAAAATTTTACATCTGACCCCATGTGTCAGGTCGAAATACTGGCATACCATTTGTGTTCCAAGAGGGAAAAAGACCCTCCCAGCCCCTTTAGCTATGTCTTTTCTGCACATAAAGATTCCCCCATACAAGCATGCCACAAAGGGTAATAAGATGGCACGTGTGCAGCCTGGGCATACCAATGGCAGGTATCCCATGATGCCCTATGCTATATATATTAGATTATTCTAAGCTCTGGTATAGAGATACTGTTGGAAAAAGTCAAGTCCTATAGACAGCCTTGTGGAAAACAAGGAAAAGGCAGGATTTATGTTTATCTGTAGCACAGAAAGTCAAGCTGTTGGAAAACCTACACAGCAGAGTGGGAAGCATCTTACAGAAGAGTATAATATTGACCATATGGAATGATCACCATGTGACCTGAAGAAAAAAAGCTAATGAAGTTCATGCTGAAAGTAGTGAATAGTAGAAAAACGTTAAAGCTTTTCTAAAAGTAGAAAAACATTAAAGTGAAGGTAATCATGGTCAAGAGTAGATTGTCAGCATGGCAGTGAACACATGTGACAATTATGAAGCAAGCAGAGATCACAAAGTCCAAAGTGGGCTGGGATTGAAAATTAGAGGAAACTGAATATTCAACAGGCTGGTTGCAGAAGTTTTTGATACAATAAATGTTCAAAAGTTTATTCATAGAAATTTCTGTAGCATGAAAATTGGCATTCCTCAAATTCTCTAGAACAAAATCATGGGTTACAGGTTGGACAGATGGAGGGATAGAGGGGGCTTGGAGAGGGATAGCATTAGGAGAAATACGTAACAGGTGATGAGGTGATGGATGCAGCAAAGCCACAATGGCATATGTATAACTGTATAACCTACACATTCTGCAGAAGTTTTAAAGACATGGCAGTAAGTTTTCAAAAAATTGTGGCAATAAAGACATCTGATCACGAGGAAGTGAAGAAATTCATTAGTCATTCTGCCAAGGCCAGTTCTTGTGAAAGTCTGATGCCAGGACAGCTCAATGATGCCAACAAAATACAGTTTTAGCATTGCCACTGAATGACTACAGCTGTTGGAAAAGCCTACAGAAATTAAGGATGCCAAGAACAGTAACTGCTGGGATGTGCTAACAGAAGACAGTGTAGACTTGTCACGGTAGGCAAGAGCTTGTGTCCTCACTGCTTAAGACGTTTCCTACAAGTCCAGTTATTGTGCTAACAAAGGGCATAGGGATCTCTTTCCCAGTTTATTATTTTGTACCAGTAACTCATACTCAGTACAGGGAAGCTAGACTGGATGACAACAGCCAGATTATTCGTCGATAACTGTTCCGTTAATCTTCCAGCTGAAGTTGTTGTAGTGTTTATGCCATGCACTTTCACAATGCAATTGCATTAATTCGGCCACATGACTAGGATAGCCTTAGACCAATAGAGTAAAACATTTTGAACAGCATGCTAGCAGCCGTTAACAGAGGCAGCGTGTAGGTTTTCAAAAGGAACCCAGCATAGCAGGTGCTCATGTGCTGTTTTTTCTTGCCTAATTCCTCTAGCTAGAACTTGCAATACTATTTTGAATAGGAGCGGTGACAGAGGGCATCCTTATCTAGTGCTGAATTTCAAAGGGAATGCTTCCAGTTTTTGCCCATTCAGTATGATATTGACTGTAGGTTTGTCGTAAATAGCTTTTGATATGTTCCTTTGATACCTAGTTTGAGAGTTTTTAGCATAAAGCCTGTTGAATTTTGTCAAAGGCCTTCTCTGCAATCTATTGAGATAATCACATGGTTTTTGTCTTTGGTTCCGTTTATGTGGTGGATTACATTTATAGACTTGTATATGTTGAACCAGCCTTGCATCCCCGGGATGAAACCTACTTGATCATGATGGATGAACTTTTTGATGTGCTGTTGTAATCTGTTTGCCAGTATTTTATTGAAGATTTTTTGCAACTACGTTCATCATAGATATTGACCTAAAGTTTTCTTGTTGAGTCTCTGCTGGGTTTTAGTATCAGGATTATGTTAGTCTCAAAATGATTTGGGAAGGATTCCCTCTTTCTGTATTGTTTGGAATAATTTCAGAAGGGATGGTAACAGTTCCTCTTTGTACATCTGGTAGAATTCAGCTGTGAACCCATCTGGACCTGGACTTTTGGTTGGTAGGCTAATTTCTGCCTCAACTTCAGCCCCTGTTATTGGTCTGTTCAAGGTTTCAACTTCTTCCTGGTTTAGGTTTGGGAGGGTGCAAGTGTCCAGGAATTTATTCATTTCTTCCAGGTTTACTGTTTATGTGCATAGAGTTGTTTGTAGTAATCTGATGATAGTTTGTATTTCTGTGGAGTCAGTGGTGATATCCCCTTTATCTTTTATTACATCTGATTCTTCCTTTTCTTTTTACTAATCTAGCTAGCAGTCTATTTTCTTGATCTTTTCAAAAATTGGTTCTTGGATTTATTGATTTTGAAGGATTTTTGTGTATCTCCTTCACTTCTGCTCTGATCTTAGTTATTTCTTGTCTTCTGCTAGCTTTTGAGTTTTTTTGGATCTTGCTCCTCTAGCTCTTTCAATTTTGACAATAGGGTGTCAATTTTAGGTCTTTCCTTACTTCTCTGGTGGGCATTTATTGCTATAAATTTCCCCCAGACACTGCTCTTAAGCTGTATTAGTTTCATTTTGTCAATAAAAGTGACTGTTTAAATGAGGTAGATGACTCTCGAAGCATTAAAAAGCTGTTCAGCAGAATGTCTCATCCCTAAAGGGCCCATTTTCCTGGTCCTTCAACTGCCTGATGTTTTATGTAAAGAAAATGTAACCTTTTAATCAAAAATGGTATCATAAAGTAGACCAAAAGCACACTTGTGTTAACAGCTGATGCAGGTGTTCTGGTGACGCTACTGGGCCTAGTTACCCTAAGCACTTTTCATTGTATCAGTTGTGTCTTTTCACTGTTAAATGCTATATGAATAAGAAAGTAGTCACGCTTATCAGTGGCATACAAACTCAGTCAAGAATGATACTATAGATTGTCCACATGGGTGGTTGAGATAGTGACACCTTTACTTCCTGATGGTTTTGTATCAACTTTGTTTCAAGCACAAATATCGTATAAAGTAACTTTAGGTGAAGGTGTACATGAAAAGTTGTTTAGACTTGTCCCATCCAAGATTTCTCATATGAATGCAAATACTCGAATTCAAAAAAGCCCTAAGGATACTTCTGTTCCCATTTTGAATATGGGATATTCAGCCTGTAGCAGTGACCAGGTTCCTGCCAGTATACTGGCAGGCAGAAGGGGTTATACCTACAGGGGCAGCCGAATCTGGTTATGAGGCGTGAGTTATTGTTGTATCATGAGGGCATCTGGAAAAGGGTGTGTGGAGCTTGAGGAAGTCATTGGGGCACCACTTGGTACTTTCACACCCAGGGAGATATTGAATCTTAGCCCTCGATTTCCCTGTCTTTGCCAGGCAATGGTTGGAGTTGCTCAAGGATGAGGGTCTGGGTTACTCTACCATGTACATCTTGTGGAGGGTAAGGGACATTCCCAGTATAGAACTTCAGAGGTGTGGCTATAGATACACTTCAGATAAACCGTATCACTGGGGTAATACTGCATATAAAGATGTTTAAGCTTTTTCACCACTGACCCAGTTCCTTTCAAGACAATGCTGCCTCCCAAGGACAAAATGATCTAAAGGCATATGGAGATAACCCAAGTAGAAGTCTTTTCTGAAAGCAGAACTGTTTCCTCATTGCACCACTTCTACATGGACCTGGAAAGTGCACCTTACGCTCTGTCTTCCCTTCTGGGTTTCTGTGAAGGCTGGGACTATTCTGCATATAGACACTCCACAGGGTAACAAATTCCAGCCAGGATTCTGCCTCTTCAAAGCCTCTCATTCTAGGAAAGGGAAAGGTGGGCCCCCTTCCTGCTAGCTGGTGAGGCGTAGATGTTGCCCCCAGTCCTGCTCACCTACCTGCTCTGGGAAAGGCTCAGCTGGGCCTTGGATTTTAATGAGGGCCCTTCTTGCCACAAGAATATGCCATCACCTTTTAGTGTCTACACTTTGAGACAGTCTCCCTCTGTTGCCCAGGCTGGAGTGCAGTGGCACAGTCTCAGATCACTGGAACCTGCCTCCCGGGTTCAAGCAGTTCTCCTGCCTCAGCCTCATGAGCAGCTGAGACCAGACTTGTGCCACCAAGTCCAGGTAAATTTTTAAGATGGGTTTTGCCATGTTGGCCAGGCTGGTCTTGAACTCCCGATCCCAAAGAGACCCATCTGGCTTGGCCTCCCAAAGTGGTGGGATTATGGGCATGAGCCACTGTGACTGGCCTATGCTGATATTTTTGAACACGTGTTTTAGAGAGATGGGGTCTCACTACACTGCCCAGGCTGGTCTCAAATTTCTGGTCTTGAGTGATCCTCTCGCCGCATCCTCTTAAAGCACTGATCACAGGCATGAGCCACCATATCCAGCCTATTTGTTTCTAAGAAACACTAAGGCATACCTTGGGCAATTTCAAGGTATGGTTTTTAGGTGGGGAAGTCATTTTAGTGTTTTCTTGACCACAGTAGTCTCATTACTTTGGTACTCATGAAGGCAGAGTGTCCATCCAAATCGATTTTAGGCAACCAGAGCACATCATGCCACATGGCTCCAACCTAAGTCCCAGAGACATCGACCACTCCTGAATTCTGTAGGATAGAACAGAACAAAAACCTATTTGACTCAACTGTTGAGATTTCCTATTCATGGCTGAAAAGGTTACAGCATCTAGTTCTGAGTTCTTTATGAAAACATGCCTGCCCTTCCTTGAAGGCTGCTGATAAAGTCCAGGTGCACAAGAGCATTAGGTCTCATCCATATCTTCTACATGGACACTCAGAAGGCCCCATTCAGGAAAGGCTGGTGTCATCTTGGGTCAAAACATTCTTTCCAAGCCTCTCATCTACAGGCCAGCTCCAATTCATGCTCAACTAAGAACTTACGTAGAACAAGAATTCACTGACCAAGACTGATATCTCTGAAACTCAAAACAGATGAGCTGAATGAAGTTCTGCACTGCATTCTCTAAGACATCTTAGGGTGGGGAGATGCACCCATTTAGCCCATGGCTGGTCCTCCTGCAGCTCTACAACATGGCCCAGCCCATAAGTGAGGGGTCAGGTCCAGCCTTGGAGTGGCAGGAAGGAAATTGCATTTCTCAGGGAACTGGTAAAAAACCTTCTGCAACTTGTCCCAATGATCCTAGTGGTACCAAGGTGAAAGTGAGAAGATTTGAAGAGTAGTTGAGTCTTGATACTCCCAGCATATGAAAAAGGCTCCTGCACCTGATGTTAAAGACCATCTGAAGTTAGCCAGGCATAGGTATGTGCGCGCCTGTGGTCTCAGCTACTCAAGAGGCTGAGGTGAGAATCATTTGAGCCTGGGAGGTTGAGGCTGCAGTAAACAGACCGCTGCATTCCAGCCTGGGCAACAGAGACCCTGCCTAAAGAGAAACACCACACTAAAGCACCACAGAGTGGGAAGATACCTGAAGGCGAGAGGAAATCAACCTGCTCCAAAAAGCAGAGCAGATGGCAGTGGGTTCAGAAAGGGTAACCTGCAGTCTAGGACACAACCTGGCCCCGCCATTCATGGCAAATGTGGTAAGACTCCAGTTAGAAGGAATGTCAAAACCAAGTCCACGTCATTGTTGCCTCTCGGAGCCCAAGTTTTTCCGAAGTAATAGAAGTAGAGTCCCAGATGTTACTTTCGACTCTGCTAACTGTAAAGATGGAGAACAGTCTTGCTTAGTTCAAAGGCAGAGCAGAAGTTACAGGGGAAAAAAAGCTGAAGCACAGGCTTCAGCCAGAGGCAGTGGGAGCTAGCAGACATCCTCAGCCCCTTTGAGGCAGTAACTGAACCCTTCAAGGATCAATACAAGATGTTCACCATGGCCCTGGACACCAGGCACGAACTGCTTGGGAGATTGAGCCACCTGGAGGAAGATGGGCAGCAGTTCTTAGGTATATTCCCAAAGCAGGTTCAGCTGCCCTCGAGTTTCTAAGAGCTCTCACGGGTCATCTAAGTTTTGCTCAAGACTATTACACTAGATCATCACTCCCTGAAATCCATAGGTAAGAACCCCCGCTGCAGAGCTTGCCACTGGGAGGACTGAAGCAGAATGCAACAGTCCTCCCAGATCCCAAAGGGTGTTGCTGGATAGACAGCTTAAGTGACTTTTGAAATTTTCCAATAAAGATTTCATAGACACAGTTATCAAAAAGGAGTGACTACATATTTGCAGTAGGCAAGGTCAGGATGTTTGAGAAGATGACCTGGGCAAGGTTAGATGGATCTAAGAATGATACCAAGAACTGCGGGCTTACGGAGACACAGGAACTAAGCAGTCTGGGTGCCAGATACAGCCACAGTTCAGCTGTTGTGATAGCTTTTGGTTTTGTCAGTTGTATACTTCTGTCATTTGCATTGAAGTGACTATTAAAACTAAAGGTTGAAGGTAAGTGATAATGGAAAGCTTTGAATGAGACTGTTTTGGACTCAGTCACCAATTTCTCTTCAACTCCCAACACGAAGGCTCAATCTTGCCGAGTTACTAAGATTCTCACCCATTGAGTCTTGTCTATCAAATTGTGCTCCCCGAATGTTAAGTTCTTAGCAGTAGTTTGCACTCAAGGCTGGGTCTACCATTGCTTAGAGTGACCATGAGGACATTCATTCCTAGATCAGTTATTGAAGCAGGGTATTTCCCTGACCTGTTTGTGGGACTCACAACAGGGGTGTGCCTTGTCTACTCAGCCTGCCCTTCTCAAGTCCTCCATGGAGGGAGCACGCAAGTGAACAAGGTGGGAACTAGGGTGCAGGAGCACTGGAATGGATTGGCCACTTCGGTGCCTACAGGATCAAGCTCCATTTACTCAGACCCACTGCATTCCACCCGCCATGGGAGGGAGTGCAGGTGAGTGGAAGAGCCAGAGCAAGCACTTTTGAGTACTGGCAGGAGCTAACTTTGTGCAGCCTCCGTGGCAGCATCCAGGGAGGGTGGCTGTGACTTCTAAAGCCCCAGGGGACTTGTTATAGTGCTCTTAGCTCTGCCATCTCTGGGCAGTCTTAACAGCTCAGTGGGCCCTCCACTCTTTCGCGAGGCAGCTGCCCTCTGCCAGAGAGGGCAAAGAATGACAGCTTTTGTATGCACACTCATGACTCCTGAGCTCATCTGACTTCCAGGAAAATGAGGTTGCATGAATGAGGGATGGTAAATGCAGGGGATCTTTATTGCCAATGAAAGTGGCTCTCAGCCAAAAGGGGAGCTGAAAAAGGGATGGGGCAGGTTGGTAATCTTCCCCTGGAGTCTGGCTGTCTCTGGCTGGATTCTTCTCTGAAGCTATGCCATCAAGCTATCCCTCTGAAGCCCAGCTACTTCTCCCTGCCAGCAAAGTCTGGGATTTTTACAGGCACAGCATTGGGGGCGGGGCAGGGCAGGCCATGGGTAGTTTAGAAAAAGGCAACATTCAAGCTGGAAAACGGGAATAGAAGTTCTCACTTCTGGCCAGTTTCAGGCCTTTCAGCTTGAGGGTGGGGTTTGTTGGGGACCCACGCCTTTTCCACCTATAATTTCTCTGCCCCCCCTTCCCCTATCATTAGGAGATGCTCACATGCTGTGAGCATCACAAAATCCCAGAGTCACAATTTTCTGCAGCTGCTGAAAATATGTGGGCGTAGGCCTACAGTCGCTAGAACATAATTTCAGTACAAAAACTTCTTGCTGGTTTCAACATTCCTATTAGTCAAGGGAAGCTAAGTCAAGAGTAGAAGACAGGTCTTGGAAGCTGACCTCAGGTGCAGATCCTGGTTCTTCCACTTACGTCATGCGACACCAGATTCTAAGCTCTAAAAGCTTAAGTTTCTAGATGTAGGAAGTGGGGTTTTCATACCAGCCAGTTCATAGCTTAAGAGCATGAGAAGCATCTAGAACAGATCTATAGTAAGCATTTTTTTTTTTTTTTAAGAGTTTTTGAAGGAAAATGTACATAAAATTAAAACAATACACAACATTTAACCCAGTTTCATGGCATTTTGCTGAGCCTTTGCCTTTACAAGCTTTGTGATGCGAGCCACAGACTTGGGATCCAGGACATTGCCTCCCCAGTGATGGCAGGTCTCATCGTATGTCACAGGTAATTGGTGCGGATAGCTTCCACCAGCTCAGCCAGAGCACCTTTGTCTTCTGTGTTAACCTGTGTGAAGGTGACAGTGGTACAGGTCTTCTGTGACTAGACGTCCCAGTCTTGCCTTCCCTTTGATAATGCAGTAAGGGACTCCCATTTTATGACACAGGGCAGGCAAGAGGATAACCAACTCAAAGGGATCCATGTCATGTGCAGTCACCACCAGCTGAGCTTTCTTATTCTCCACTAAGGTGGAGACAGTGTTGACTCCTGCTTGAAGGACAGGTGGTCTCTTAGTGGGGACATCCCCTTTGCCAGCAGCTTTCTCGGCCCGGACCAACAGCCTCTGCTGCTTCTCTTGCTTCCTCTCTGGTCTATACTTGTGGGCCAGTTTAAGCAGTTGAGTAGCCATTTGGCGGTCCAGGGTCTGGGTAAACTGGTTAATTGCAGGAGGCACTTTCAGCCACTTATACAGGATGGCCCTCTGCCGCTGCAACCTGATATATAGTGGGCCATTTGACAAAGCAGGTGAGGTCTCTTTTGGGCTGGATGTCCTGTCCAATGCCAAAATTCTTCGACTTTTTTTAAAAAAAAAAAAAAAAGGCCGAACAGTGGATTCACCACTTTCTTAGCCTCCTGCTTCTTTACGACAGCAGGGGCCGGAGCCACCTTCTTCCCCCTGGCCTTCTTTCCTTTTGGCATCTTGGGTGGCAGGAAAAGAGCTCTAATAGTTCTTCCATGATTCTACTGGATTTGCAGTGAGAATATGGATAGGTCTTGACTTGGATCCAGTGATGGCATTACAGTTATCTTTCAGAACAGCTTTAACATTGTGAAGACTGGGTAGATACTCAGTCTAAGTTGACATCTACTGAAAATTTGATCTTTTTCCCCTTGTTAGGAAGCAGCAGTCCCAGCATGGAGCCCAGATTAAGCTGGGCTGAGATGTGGCCCTGTCAAGTCCCTGCCCCAGTTGGGAACAGCTCATGGGGCCAGTCGACTTTGCCTGTTAATACCCTGCTGCGGATTTCCTGGCTTCAAGTGCCAGAAAGTCATTCACTAGGTAAAGAGGATGCCCCGAAAATTTACCTGCTGTCTCAAGGAAGTCTGGATTGGAGCCCACCTCTGAGAAGCTCTTCTGAAATCAGCTGAGGATCCCAACCTCTTACTGGGTCTCAGCTATAAGTGACTCACACACCATATGCTAGCGGGGTTTGCCCTCAAGTCCGATTGTTCTTAGAGCTGAGCTGTTAAATATGAGTTCCCACAAGTCTGAGACTTCCAACACCAGACAAGTCCCTGGTTTCCAGTGGCTTCCAAAGGGTTCTCAGACATCCCGACTTTCTCAAAACCTCCATATGATCAGATTCCCTGTCTATATGACCAATAACTCTTAAGTACTGTCTTCAATTCAGAAACCATTTTAGAGACTAGTGTTCTGCAAGACTCACCCTTTGCTTTTATGATCCAGGCAAAAAACAAAGCAAAATTCTAAGGACAGTGACACAATAAGCTGAATTGTTCCAGAATGGAGCCAACACCATCTTTAAATCAAGTTTTTGGTAACTGTCTCAAGAGGTCACACTGAAGACCTGAGGAGTTTCCAGAATCGAAGTTCTCAGGTTTTACAATCTGTTCCCAATGAAAAGGACAATGTCTAGGCAGATACAGGGCATGCGTTTCCCACTGGCAATGTAAGAGAACCTGTTCTCAGAGGCTCCTTCCTCATAACCCTATTGTCTATAGACCTTCCAAGAAGCTTACAGGCTCACCAACAGGCTGACCACTGCTTTGGGTTTCAGTCTTGGATTTCGATAGAATTCAAGATTCCTATCAGCCAAGAGACTGTCAGTCAAGAGTAGAAGACGGGCATCGGAAGCCGAACTCGGGTGCAAATCCTGGTTCTTCCACATGTATCATGTGGGAGTTACCAGATTCTAAGCCCTAAAAGCTTAAGTTTCTAGATGTCCGAGGTGGGATTTTCATACCAGCCAGTTTATAGCTTAAGATCAGGGGAAGCATCTAGAACAGGTCTACAGTAAGCATTTATTAAGACCGCTCTCCTTAGCCCAGTTCAGGGATTTCCCTTGAGGTCTGATTGGGTAATCGGATGCCCAGTGGCCAGTACTGAAGCAACAGATGCAGAGAGCTACATACATTTTGAATGAACCAGTTTTTGATTCTTTGGTTAACTCTGACCCAGAGTTAAGATAATCTAGTTTCTAGACCTAAGTTCAAGCAAAACCACGTGTGAACAAGAACAAAGGTAGGGAAAAGAGTGGGAAAATTTAAGACTTTAGATGGATTGACCCTCCCCCAAAGGAGACACTGGATCCTGAGCAAGTGAGGGAACCTACAGGATTTTGGAAGAGAGAAGTGATGTTATGTGCTTTAGCCTATCCCTTCAGGGAAAAAGAAACTTGGTAAAGTGTTTCTGACCATACTGGGCAGTGAATTTGAGGCATCACAGAATTAGAGCATTCTAACTCATTCTCAGCCTGATCCTTTCAACAGGAATGGTTCTTCTCAGGATAAAGCATGAATTTTGAGTGACAGACCAAGTTCTAGACCCGGCTGTAGAGACCATGACATAAGGTTTAGCTGGGAATGAACAGTTGCTGTGTTCATAATCCAGATTTGTGACAGCCAGAGTTAGTATGGCTTGCTCTTTTGCCTCATCACTTTAGGTGACATTTCAGGCCGGAATTGGAAGCCAACACACTGCAGGACGGAGTCCTCTGCTCAGGATTACTCAGCTTAAATGAATGCTGGGAAAATTCCTGGACCATTCCAGGAGGCTACAGAAGGAATACCTGACCATATTCCTGGAATGTGTCCCCTTATCATAACCACAAGGTTATCTTGGAGCTGGCATCTTCTCCAGGTCCTAAGACTTCTGTCAGTACAATGACAGCCAGATTCTTTTCATCAGCCAACAATATTTGTTATACTTGGAACTGAAGATTAAAGGATTGGGAAGACTTGATGCAGGTTTCCCTCACCACAGCTAAGAACTAGCATTTCACGTACTTATGGTTTTCTGCTATTGACAAGTGCATTTTGAAAAGTCATAACTTTCTACAATATTTAGCACCAAGATCCTCATTTCCAAGTTATTCTCTTCTAAAAAGGGACAGGACAGCTTGAAAAAAAATGGTAAAGGCGAATAAAATTATGAGAAAAGTACGTGAAGATAAACACCGAGCATAGCTGGCTTCAAAGTGTTCCTCCTGACCACATTCGGCATAACTTGTAACAATCTGATGCATTGCTTCTAGAGAGGCCCCCTGGTAGGAGTACTATAGAGATGTTGGATAAGCTCAAAACGGAGACAATTTCAGTGTGTCAAGTTTGTAAGTTTTTGAAGAATCCAAAGTCATAAGTCTTAGAAAAACCACGTGGAGGGAGTATTTCATCAGTATCTCCTTTAA
The DNA here is from genome assembly GCA_963573925.1 of Callimico goeldii. Taxonomy (NCBI): domain Eukaryota; kingdom Metazoa; phylum Chordata; class Mammalia; order Primates; family Cebidae; genus Callimico; species Callimico goeldii. The sequence goes on from CAUYOR010149758.1 coordinate 13,645, forward strand.
AATCCTACTTTCCAATCCATACATGTGGCCTTAAGCCTTAGAAGGGACCAAGGTGGAGACCCCCACCTGCAAGCATATGCCACTCTTGCTCCAACACCTCTTCATGAACCTCATACAACCTGGAGGGTGACTTTCCCCCCATGAGTCTATTGTGTCTAATGAACATGACAATATGGGAGCTCCAAGAAACAGCTGGGACATGTTCAGCCAAGGTTCTTTCCTCTACAGTCTCAGAGCTGGTGACCAAGTAGTAACAAGACCAGACCATTCCTACCAATTGGTGAAGGGCACCCAGTCTTTACCTGTCTGCTCTAGACACAGGAATGAGCCCAAATGAACCCTGCTTTTGAGAAAGGCACTTAGATGAGACATGGTAGAATGCAACTTCGTTAGGTAGCATCCCTTCAAGAGCAGAGGATGGGAGGGAAGTGGAGTACTGAGGAGCATACCAGGCTGCTTCTGCTCACTGTTGCCATCTAGAACTCCTTCCACCATGGTCACTTCAAGTTCCCACTTGAACAGAGGAGTCAAACATGTTCCTGCTTCAGGGTCGGTGCTGTGGTTTGTGTCACCTTCAAGATTTGGGTATTAAAACTTAAAGACAAGTCTGAGATCGTATCACAAGCTGAAGCCTTCAAGAGGCAATTTGGCTATGGGGGCTCAGGCCCTGAGTGGGGCTTCATATGAGGTTTGACTCTTGCTCTGTCCACCAAGGACACAAAGCACCATCTTGGAATCAGATCAGCTCATACAATTTAATCCAGTTCCTTGGTATTGGATTTCCTAGCCTCCAGAACTGTATAAAAGCTGTCCTAAGTCATCCAGTCTAAAACATCCTGTTACAGCAAGACAAAAGGGACTAAGTGGGAAAGACCCAGTCATGTATGTTTGGATTGGATGTTATCAGAAGAGAATCATGCTGTAAGGTCCACACCCAGAACAGTAGGCCCAAGCGTGTAGAGCGAGTGGAGTTGATGGCTCTAGTTTTCAATCTGAAGCCTCTGACAGTGACAGCTCAGCCACGCTGCCATTTTGGGACACTTCAAGGACCTCAGCCAGCTGGTGTTCTGTGAAGTCTGTAAATATACCCCCAAAAATACAAAGATCAATTTAAGGCACACCTGTACATAGATAAAAACACGGTGAACAACCAGCATCCCTGATTTGTAATGGATCAGGAATGCATTTCTCACAGCAGATAGGCATCCCTTCAGGTTGCCTTCCAATGACTTCCCTGGGCCCCAAGGTCCATCTTGCTGTGATACAGAAATAGATGCATGCAGCAGGAATATGGAGGTTCACTACCAAGTCTATTTATATATGGACATCAGGGCAGGGATGCATGCCAAGGTCATGAAAGCCCAGTGGGAACTTGATAGAGAAATGTGGAACAACTGACATAGTGAGATCCTCTCAGGATAATCCATTTCATCTTGCATTGTGTGAAGACTTTGGAGCAGATTAGGATGAAAGGTGCTTATTCTTCGTAACTAGAATGGTGCAGTTATCAACCCAACTTCAGTACCAAGGGCATGCAAGAGAGGGTTGAAGTACATTGAGGCAGACATTGAAAGACTAAACCACCGATATTATCAATGCCAGGTTCAGGTTTATGATCCCAAAGTGGTCCTGGACGATGCCAAATACCTAGCCAGATTCACAAAACCTGCAATCACCAGATTCCCCGCTGGCATGGTCACCCATGGGGCTGCTTCGCTATTCTATGGGCCATTGACCTGGAGGTTTAACTGAAGACCCTCTGTGGGTCACATCTGTGAGCTCTTCAATGACTGAAGCCCTCATTTATAGATGTCAATGAAGCCAGCATTGAACCCTTCCAATACTGAAGGCTAAGTGGACTATCTGTCAAAGTCTTCCTATTTCACCATACTCTCAACTCTCCCAATTGTCCTAGTAGCTATTAGGTAAAAGGTAGAACACATCAAGGTCTATTTTTCACACCCAGTTAACTCCTGCTTTACCTGCCCAGGATGGAGAAAACGTTTTAATCTCACATTCACCCGTTCTCTGTAATCATGGAAGCTTTCTAATCCATTAGTGATGGAGGTGAGAAAAGTGACCCCTGCCTTCTGTGGAATCAGGTATGTTTGCCCCACAGATGCAGCTATCCAGAAAACTGAGTAGGGAAACTCAAAGGCTGAATTCTTCCCATTCTTCCCTGCCTCTGCAGTATTCCTTCCTCCTAAGTGCGGGGCAGGACGCCCTCTCAGAACTTGTGGCCTACAAATCAGACAATATAGGTCTGAGAATCTTATGGTTAGCTCCAAGACAGGAAGGCAGGGGAAGGCAATGAAAAGGCAGGAGAGTAAGATTGTTTTGAGGCCTGTTTCTATCTAAGGTCTAAAATGCCCTAACATTGGCATGAAGGCTATGGGGAGTTATGAACCAGAAACATGCCCTTTTATGCTAAAAACTCTCAAACTAGGTATGGATAGAATGTATCTCAAAATAAAAGCTATTTATGACAAACCCACAGCCAATATCATACTGAATAGGCAAAATCTGGAAGCATTCCCTTTGAGAACAGGCACTAGACAAGGGTGCCCTCTCACCATTCCTGTTAAACATAGTATTGGAAGTTCTAGCCAGAGCAATCGGGCAAGAAAAAAAAAAAGGGTCTTCAATTAGGAAAAGTCAAATTGTCTCTATTTGAAGACTACATGATTGTATATTTGGAAGACCCGCTTGTCTCAGCCCCAAATCCCCTTAAGCAACTTCAGCAGAGTCTCAGGATACAAAATCAATGTGCAAGTCACATGCGTTCCTATATACCAGTAACAGACAAAGAGCCAAATCAAGAGTGAACTCCCATTCACAATTGCCTCAAAGAAAACACCTAGGAATACAACAAACGATGTGAAGGACCTCTTCAAGGGGATCTACAAACCACTGCTCAAGGAAATAAGAGTACACAGATGGAAAAACATTCCATGCCCATGGTTAGGAAGAATCAATATGGTGAAAATGGCCATACTGGCCAAAGTAATTTATAGATCCAACCCTATCCCCATCAAGCTACCATTGATCTTCACAGAACTAGAAAGACACCTTAAAATTCATATGGAACCGGCCGGGCGTGGTGGCTCACGCCTATAATCCCAGCACTTAGGGAGGCTGAGGCTGGTGGATCACGAGGTCAAGAGATCGAGACCATCCTGGTCAACATGGTGAAACCCCGTCTCTACTAAAAATATGAAAAATTAGCTGGGCATGGTGGCATGTGCCTGTAATCCCAGCTACTCAGGAGGCCGAGGCAGAATTGCCTGAACCCAGGAGGCAGAGGTTGCAGTGAGCCGAGATCAAAAAAAAAAAAAAAACACACCACAAAAAAAAAAAAGTTAGCTGGGTGTGGTGGCACACACCTGTAATCCCAGTTACTCGGGAGGCTGAGACAGGAGAATTGCTTGAACCCAGAGGTGGAGGTTACCGTGAGCCAAGACTGACGACATTGCACTCCAGCCCGGGTAACAAGAGCTGATACACTGCCGCACTCCGCCCCACCCCCGCCGCCGCCGCCTCAAAAGTGTCAGGATTAAAGGAGCAATTATCTGCCCAATGATGTGCTACCTGGTAAGTAATAGAGTTGAACTCAGGTCTTCTTGTTCCCAAACTGAACAGACTTTTCAAAAGATTTATTCAGTCAAACATGAAAAAATGCTTATTGTCACTGGTCATTAGAGAAATGCAATTCAAACCCACATTGGGATACCACCCGCCAGTTAGAATGGTGATCTTTAAAAAAAAATCTGGAGACAACAGATGGAGAGGATGTGGAGAAATGGTAACACTTACGCTTGATGGGAGTGTAAATTAGTTCAACCATTGTGGAAAAGAGTGGCAATTCCTCAGATCTAGAAATAGAGATACCATTTGACCCAGCAATCCCATTACTGGATGTACACACAAAGGATTATAAATCATTCTATTATGAAGACACATGCACGTGTATGTTGATTGTGGCACTGTTTACAATAGCAAACACCTGGATCCAACCCTAATGCCCATCAATACTAGATAAAGATGTGGCCTATATACACCATGGAATACTATGTAGCCATCATGGATTAGTTCATGTTCTTTTCAGGGACGTGGTTGAATCTGGAAGCCATCCTTCTCAGCAAAGGGAAAACCAAACACCACATGTTCTCACTCATAGTCGGGTATTGGGAAGGGAACATCACACAGTGGAGTCTGTTGGGGGCTGGGGGTCGTGGAGAGAGTGGGGAGGGATAACATTGGGAGAAATACCTAATGTAGGGGATGGGGGGATAGAGGCAGCAAACCACCATGGCATGTGTATACCTATGTAACACTTCTGCAAGATCTGCGCATGTACCCCAGAAATTAAAGTATGATAAAGATGTGGCCCACCCAGTTTTAGACTTTTGCCATCCTCCATCACTGGGCCAAGTGGACATTCCAAAATTTCCTTGTATCCTTCTATAGGATCAACCCTAATTTGTGTTTAGGAATTTATACCAAGACCTTCGGGGAAAATTGGGCCTTTAAGATACTTAAGCTAAAATTGTTCCGTCTCCCTTCATTTAGCTCTAGGACCATAAGACAGGATGCTCCAGGTGTTAGGTTTCTAGTTCTATAATCCCTGTAGCCAACCAGTCTGCGTCCCTGCGAGTCAACAGGGTGTTTTAAGAGATGGTGTCAGCTGTGTTAGTTGAGACAAATAGACAGGCAGATGGAGATATTGCCAACATATTTCCTTGAAGTAATCCCCCACCATGTTAGAGATTTAGAGATGGGCAAGAAAGTCATTCAGGAAGCAACTTAAGAGTGAGTTGTTCACAGCAATGCCTCTAGAAAGGCTTAACACACAGCAAGGGCTCTTGGTTTAACCCTTCACCAAGTTTCTCATGAACCCTTCAGTCCAAAGGTCTGCAGACATTGCCTTCAAGAAAAGGCAAAAGTACTGAAGTCCTATAGTAGTGGCCTTAGAGGTTAAGTCAGTATTTGACTCAAGATGGCCTGTGTTACATGATACAGGTCGCACAGAGACAGTTATTGGCTCACCCAAAACCTATCAAGTAACCAGACCAATCCAGCATCAAAGGAAGAGATTTCTGTAGAAGATACCCACATGCAGTCCCTCACTCCCTAAACTAAGGACAGTGTTTGTGCTGAAGTTGAGAAATAAGATTTAGCGATGAGACTCCATAGAGAAGGAACCTCATATGCAAGTAGTCACAAGGACACTCTGGTGAGGCTACAACCAGATTCAGTTGCTGCTGCAGCATATTCAAGGTCAAATCTGTTCAGAGTTGGCCCCAGTGTTTGATAGGCCCTGATGCTAAGCCTAGTGGCTCAGTGCCACAGACCCACAGAATAACCAGCTTTACCTTCTCTGGGTTCTGACTCAATATCCCCATAGTAGCTCTTGCTCCAGAACCCAGGACAAAGACACTCAGAAGGAAAGTTATGGAGAAAGATAAACGTTTATTCTGCAAGCGTAGGTCAGAGGTTTTTAAGTAGAAGAAACTTAAATGATAGCATGGACAGTCAATCAAAGATTAGATAAAATGGGACAAGTCTGAGACAACCAGCCATTTTCAGAAGTATGTGATGGGAAGGAAAAACCTGCAGTTTAAGACATAGCAACTTACTAGATAAGGTATCATGAGGAAAAGACAGCAACCAACTATGTTTTCAGGTTATTTGAATCAAGATTCAAATAAAGTCAAGACATGTATGGTACCTTTGAAGTCTGGAAACTCATGAGTTATATCTAGTGTCAAAGAAGCTGGTTAAGCTTGTTTTGAGGTTTGGAGGTATTACATGATGGTTAAAAATCCTTTAGAGATATTGAGTAGGTTGAGGGCTAACATTGGCTTGAGATGACTCAAAGTAGGCAGGAGCACAGATGAAACAAGACTAGCCATGAATGGTAATCGCTGGATGCAAGCATTTGAAAGTTAGACCTACTGTCTAGTTTGACATGTCTGAAGACTTAAGTTTAAACATGACTTCCAGGTCCCCTGAACGGCCAGGGCAGTTCTGGTCTATACAAGTTCAGAGACTACAGGAAAGGTAAATATTCTCGGGGATTGTAGACAGCAGTGTCATTCCTTGGTTCAAGGGGAAATTTCTAGGGAACCTAGGGCAGAGTCTATTCTACCTAAAATCTCACCTTGAGCAGATCTGAATGCTTGTGTTTTCATTTTGCCTAAGAGTTTATCCATAGGCCAATTGAAGGCTCTTGTGCTCAACACTGAGTATCAGGCAAGTTGACACCAATGAAGTTGGTCCCTTTGACATTTACTATTAGACTTCTGGCACAAGTGGCCCCATGGCAGTGACAAGCATACCCCTATTCAACAGGAGGGGAAAGCTACACCTCAGTGCTGATACCATCAACGGGCCTGCCCACTGAAGCCTGGAACTCAATTCTGCACAGGCAGGTAGATTCTAATGTGAGGGATGACTTAACCGAGGAACAATAGCACCGAAAGGGTGCCCAAGGACCTGTCGACTGGAACCCCGTCCTCCCCAAGACAGATATCCATGTTCATGTGCCCCTGCTCCCACCTTCCTGCTGGTGTCAAGTCACCTCTCATCTGAGCCAGTTCAGGATTGCTCAGCAATTAAATGCAGCCCAATAAGACTAAGCCGAAATTGTACCCCCTACCAGGTGCACCAGGACAAGGCGCAGTGCATCAAGCATGAGCACAACACGTGCTGATGGAGGTATAAAAGACCCTGCGATTCTGGCAACAGGAACTTGGTACGCAGGCTAGTCAGACCTAGAAGATATTTAGGCAGCTTTGAGGATGAAGAGCCGATTCAGGTCAAAGAGGCCAAGCAGTAAGTTGAGTGAGCTCCTGCATGGGACAGGTATTTAGCCTGGAGCTGCCTCCTTATGTTTTAAGTTCAACCTAGAAGTTTCTCTGTGCATTATGGGCTGTAACTTAAGTGGACATGTAAATAGGCTGTAGCTTACTCTTGGTGTCACAGACTTGGACTTGGTAGCCAACTGGTTCCAACAGTTGGAATAAGGTAAACACCAAGTTGTAACAGTCTGTTTTGTGCCTCACCCTCATCTTAAGTCTTTGACCACACAGCAGAACCAGTTGCTCTGAACCTTCTCTGGTTAAAGAGGCTGCCCAGTTTTCATGTTGTTCTTTGTTCAATTAAACTCACGTGTCTCAAGTTCTTAACAAGAGGAACTCACGGGCATCCAGGATCAACATATGGACAAGCAAGATGAGGTGATTTCAACTAAAAACTGAACTGGATCCAGTGATATGGAAGCTGGATGACATTCTTAGACGAGGAATGCACTGCTAACTCTTGTGTGACTGAGGTCCAACAGAAGCCCCTTGGGGAAAACAAGGGGAGGAACAAGAGTAAGGATTTATCCTTGTCTTCCTGTCAAGTTTCTGTCCAGAGTACAGAATACAATTGACCAAGAAAGTTACCAGGAAAGATGAAAGGGAAAGAAAAGCTGTCACCCTAGCACCTCCAAAGAGGTACCACTTTGAACGATCCTAGCCTGCTGGAGATGAACAAGATAGAGCTCCTGAGGCTGCAAGCGCTGGAGCAGCAGCACATAAACTGGTTATGGGGAGAGTGGCTGTTGTGCTCCTAAAGAGCATTCTCAGGAAAGCCTGAAGCTGCCCAAGTAGTACGCTGAGTTTTGAGGCTCGATAGAGAATCCGTATCTCCAAGGAAGCTATTAGTGTCTAATACACCTTTTCCCCATAGCCTCCACAGTACTTGTGAGTGTCCTTTAGGCCTGAACTTCATCCCACTGCAGATGAAGTCAGTTCTTTCAAGGAAGGAGTTGGAATTCTGCCCTATAGACAGTCTATGACTAAGACAGGACCCCAGTTGCTTGGAGGATGTGGCAACCAAAGATTGGCCTCATTCTGCTAAACATGGAGCCCCAGGTCATGTAAACCTGTGCCCTGCTTTAGTAGGGGACACTGGATGCCAAAAGCAGCCTGGTGTTCCAAACAGGTTGTAGAACTAACTTGCTTCCTCAGAACAAGCCAAGACTTGCTAGGAAAGAGACTCATGAAATAGAACCAGCTGAAGAACAAATGCAAGGACCAGAAGCTGTTGTGCTTGCTCTTTAAATTCTAGCACTAAATTCTACCTGCTGTAAACTCATTCTTCTATTAGTGAAATAGTAGCTGTCGTTACCACAAAAGACATGAAGTCTAATGGTCCACTTGAAATTCTTTTAAAGTATCTAGAGCAACCTAATTGGATTAGGTTGGAGTTTAAGTTGCTATTGGTTGAATTACTTTGACAGTTAAACCGAGAATGACTGGGATCAAGATGACTCAAACAACCATTCTGAAAAGCATCCCTAGTGCTAACTGCCAGTTTCCAGACATGGGACAAAATCTTATGTACCCTTCTATTCTGTTAGTTTCCCTTGGTGTTCCCCAGCAAGGGGAATCCTTCCCAAAGCCATGTTTGGCTAGGAATAAAGACTTTCAGCCTTTTTGAAGATTATAATATCTAAGTCCAGTGTAGTCAATGTTACTGAAAAATAACTTCAGTATTATAGAGAACAGGTAAAATACTAGGTAGGCCATAGGATCAAGATTCATCTCGGACATAATCAAAGGAAAAAGCCAGCTTTCCAATGGATAGATGTTCAACTATGTTATCAACCTCTGCCTCATCAATACCGGGGCTCCTGGTGTGTGCCTCTAGATGAGGTCTTAAACACCCACTACCCCCATGAGGAGTATTGCCAAGAAGTCTTGAACTTGCTCAAGAACACCAGTAACTTTGAGAAGTCCAGGTTAGTCGTCTTGAATTATTGCACATTCTGGATTAGTCATAAGAATGTGACAAGCATGAAGCATGGAAGAGGCTAGCGTAGATATTAAGGTCCTACCTTGAAGACCTGTAGAAGTGCTTGGACATGACACCACTCAAGAGGAAACACTATACTCTCCACGTGGGACCAATTGCCAGAACATATGGAGAAAGGCAAGTTCACAGGCGATATTCACCTTTAGTGATGAGGACCTTTTGATTGGGAGATCTACAGAGGAGCCCAAGCTGTCATGCGGATGGAGTTAGTGACCAGGCAGAGAGAAACTGGACCCTTCCCATCAACTGCTGAAAACCTGGCACTGGCCACAAGCGTCAGACTTTGTTCTGGGCTCAGAAACAAGTCCAGCTACACTTGACTTAACAAGGGTACCCAATTGAAATAGAAAGTTTTTTTTTTTTTTTTTTTTTTTTTGTAAGATGGAGTTTTGCTGTTGTTACCCAGACTGGAGTGCAATGGCACAATCTCAGCTCACCACAACCTCCGCCTTCTGGGTTCAAGCAATTCTGCCTCAGCCTCCCGAGTAGCTGGGACTACAGGTGCGCACCACCATGCCCAGCTAATTTTTGTATTTTTAGTAGAGATGGGGTTTTACCTTGTTGACCAGGATGGTCTCAATCTCTTGGCCTCCCAAAGTGCTGGGATTATAGGCGTGAGCCACCGTGCCCAGCCAAAAGTAGCTTTCTTAAAGGACCACTATTACATCTTACATCCCAAGCTGCTACTTCAATTATTTCTGGAGAGACAAAGAGAAGCCTGTTGAGTGCTTCTAATTTTACTGTAATGCTTCTAGCATCAGATCATGAAGCTAGTCCATTTCATGCTAAGTCAACTCTAAGTTCATTTTTCTATGGCCTGATAACCACAAAGGCATTAGATAGCAACTGCACTACCATAAATTTGGAAGGACTAGAAGAAAACAGGGCTCGTGCTAGCTGTTCTTACAGGTTCCATAGGAGAAGTTTCTTTATATTCAGAGAAGAACATTCCATCATTTCCCTGCTTCTTTCATTCCAGAGTAATCCCCTTACTGATCTCCAGGAATCTAAGTTGGTACATCACAATAATTGACTAAGATATGCAAACTAACAGGATAGCATCCTTGGTCTCCTTTTCTAGGAGGTTCTAAGACCAGAAAACAAAGCTGTTCTTCCCTAGTGTCAAGTTTCTCTAATCCCAAAGCTTCCATGGCCAACCAGTCCCACTCATCATGAAACACAGGCATTTAGGTTTATGCCAGCTCTTATATGAGAGGCAACAGAAATAGATTAAGTGGGGACTATGAAGACAAATGTGTTTCCAAAGTTTACCCTTTGTACGAGAGGAGCAAGATACATCCAGGAAAGCTGGAATAGGAAACAGTTTAGCAATACTTCTGGAAATCTTACAACAATAACAAGAACTTACGGTCTCTACCTACTGGCTTCTAGGGGTTGAGCCAAAACCTTTACTCCAAAGGCTTGATAAGCATAGGTTTAAGCAAGGGAACAAGACCAGAAATCCTACAGCAGCAGACTCAGCTACTCTATCCCTTCTGAGTTCTTGGGAATCTGAATCAAGATGGTCTGTTGTGTAGTAGATATCCCTTGGAGATGTAACTGGTTGGGTTTATTCAGGACTTGATCAAGTACCTAACCCACCTTGCTTCAGGTGAGATTGATCCATTTTCTGGTTACCTACATGCAGTGTTTGGAGTGAGTTCACACCCCAAGAAGGCCTCCACTGGCTGCCTTCTGGTTTTTCTCAGAGTTAGCCATCTAAGGTTAGGCTGCATCTCCAATGAAGCTATTAGTGTCTAATGCACTTTTTCCCCATAGCCTCCAGTGCTTGGGAGTGCCCTTTGGCCTGAACTTCACACCACTGCATATGAAATCAGTTCTTTTGAGCAAAGATTTGGAGTTCTGTCCTATTCCTCTCCACACTAAAAAGAAATGTGAGCCATGACTACTGCTAGGGATAACAAAGTTTAGACAACCCTATTGTTAGGAGAGCTTGGTGAAAGGTGAAGAGCAACCCCAGGTTTCCTCAGCTTCTCTCTTGGCATGAAACCCCTGCCTTGTGAGCCCTAGTATTCTCCACACCTGGCTCAAGACAGAGCCTCTATTCTGTAAATGGAGCTGGATAGAAGACAAGAGCACTATCTTCCAGCCAAACACACATGGGATTAGCCTCAAACAGGTAGGCTAGAAGCAGGACAAGAAGTCCTTATGTTCTGCCCCTCCCTGAGAAATAGCCCTCCAAATGGGAGCCGGGTGGGTACAAAGGAGTCCCTTGCTCTCGGCTGTCTCATGCTGGACTTCATTTTCTCACCCTGAGCCGAGCTGTCAAGCATGTGTAGGGTCTTGAGTTGTAGTATTTCAACCAAATTAAGTTTTAGATTAATTCTTACTGTATGACCTTAGGGCTATTTCAGGGACTTAAGTGGATTTAAGCAATTGTTGCCAGTTTCATGGGATAAGGTTCCCCATGAGCTTTCACTGCCACGAGTCAGCCTGGCTGTTCAGGAGTATGCATATAAGTTGTTCACTTCAGAATGATGTATGATGGGGAATCTCCTTGAATAAGCTAGTGGAAAATTGAGACTTTTGGGAGGATACTTGGGGCAGGAGGCTTAAATGGCACGATGTGGAATACGTGCCTGGGTACATCTTTGTACTTTCAGATAGCACTGGGTACTTTTATAAGGTATTTGATAGGGTTTGGCTTCATCTCCACTCAAATCTCACCTTGAATTATAGTAACACCATGTTTCAAAAGTGGAACCAAGTAGAGATATTTGAATCATGGTGTTGGTCTCCCATATACTGTTCATGACTGAGTTCTCATAAGATCTGCTGGTTTTATAAGGGGTTTCCCCTTTTCATTTGGCTCATTCTCTTGCCTTTCATGTAAAACATGCCTTTGCTTCTCCCTTGCCTTCCACCATGATAGTGAGGCTTCCCCAGCCATGTGGAACTGAGTCCATTAAGGCTCTTTACAGATTACTCAGTCTTGGATACGTCTTTGTCAGCAATGTGAAAACAGACAAATATGACATCCTGTGTAGAGGGAGGACATGCCATGTGATACAGTCATCGTCACAACTGAATTTTCCTTTCCATATGAAAAGGTTATATTAAAATTCTGAATACCTTGTGTTTTAATAGAAAGTTTCTATTAGAGCAACACATTACTTCAAAATGAAGTTTCCATTAGAGCCCCCTACTAATCATGGGGCAGGGAGGGTCTGTATATACATGGGGTAGTTGAGATAAACCAAGGATGGTGACTTCAGTAACATTCACTATTGTGTTGTCATTTTGATTGGTGTAACTCAGTGGGAATGACAGTGTCCCCCTTTCCAGAGGAGAACTCACAACAGACTTTCTCCCCTCTAATTAGAATTCTCATTCCACATTGGATTCCTACAAGTCCCATGGAGCTTCTGTCCCATGACTCACCTGAACTGCCTTGGTTGGTTGGGTGCACACAGGACTTTGGCTCTCAAGCCGAGTCCTCCAAGGATGAAGGTCAAGGACAGTGAAGAAAGAGGTTGAAGCCCAGTGAGAACAGATCTGTACCAGACAGAGATGAAGCTCTGGAAGTGTTGAGGGCAAGTTGTCGCAATATTCAAGAGTGCCTAAGTGACCCAAGATACTAGGCAGGCACAGCAAAAGTCATTATTCTAGACTGTCTGGCAGATAGACATGTCTATAACATACCCCTAGTGATACAGATGAAAGTCACTTCTGAACTTTGTGTCAGCTTACCCAGATGAGCAAGACCAGAAAGTGAAGAAAACTGGAATGTTTAAATGTCAATTGGATCTCAGTCAGGCGAGAAACCCCAGCCTTATACCAGGTGACCTACTCGAGCACTGTAACAAACTTGGGAATTCCCCATAGTATAGGCTATGTTGAGGTCACCAAGATGTGTTTGCTGGTGTAGAACCTGGTCAGGCACATGACTTCCAGGTTATAGAATCACCCCAGATACACATTGGAGAGAGAAGGCCACGGCCCTTTCATACCTAGTCTCATGGAGATGATCAGCCCACCTGGATTTTGAAGGTCTGCCTTTCAGTGACCATTCTCAGGATGGAGGCTGAGATTTTGATGTGGTCACCACACCTCACCTAATTGTTCTAGGATCTATTGCTGTCCTATGACCGAGAAATCAAACAATGCCAACAGACTCTGAAGCTGGTTTAGCTTTGGTAATCAAGGTTAAATCCCCAGCTGATTCATACAAAAACTATGAAGAGAACAGGTTTTAGTAGATGCATTCATCTTACAATGATCTCCTTGAACACATTTAATAGCTGCTGTCCTTTGGTCAAAAATTCATTCTACAGCAGGGAGTCAGAGGAAGACAGATTCCTTCTTGGCCATAAGGCCGAGTCTATGCCCAGAATTGGAAAGGAGCTTAAGAGTTTCAGTAAAAGTATAGACTGAATCATAATTAGAAAGTCATAATCATGTTAAGCACTCGGTAAGGTTCATGCCATTATGTATCACAAATGTTTATGCCATGGAGTAACCAAAGCAGGAAGAACCACCATGACAAAGGTAAGTTGTTCAAGTTGCAGTGTCAGCCTCCCCAGCTGTGGGACCCTAGAATGTGCCTCTAGACAGGATATGAAGACAACCTATTACCTTCATGGGATTCTTACCAAGGCATTTCATCAAAGTCAACTCAGAAGGAACCAGAAACCAGGGAGGGGGTTATGGGTCTTATTTATAGGTTATCCTGCATTTTAGATTAGATTATGAAAATGATACATGTGTTGGCTAAGGCTGGTATAGACTTTCTCCAAGAGTTTCTGGCAGGAATGGTTGGAGGTGACCAAAGTGAAGACCCTACCTGAAATCCGACAATGCACCACCTTCACGTGGTCAGTACAACATGAACACATGGAATGAGAAACTATTGACCAAGAGCACTTTGGATATGGAGGCTCCAGACAGCTGTGATTCACCTGCCAAGGCTCTGTAATCTAGACTCAGATGACAAAGTAATGACAAAACCAGACTCTTCTGGCCAATATGCAATCCTTGGAACCACCACAGGCCTCTGCCCTTTGCTCAAAGCCTAGGTAGACCTTTTCATGAGAAAGACCCTTCTTTGTGGAGAGACAGGGACACCTCCTATCACCATTTTGCCCTCTAGTGTTCTTATCTCCCTGTTAGAGAAGTAACCGAAAAACCCACCTAGTACTTTTTGCACTGCAAGACTTCTGACCCCATCAAGTCTAGGTTATCCTTAATGTGTCAGTTATGTTCTCAGATTGCTTCAACAGGATAACCACAATGTCTTTAGTTACAGATAATTCCGATTTTCCCTTGAGGGAGAAGAGTATCTAATCTAGTATCAGTTCAAGATGTTTATCACCCTGAGTGGTTGGGAGGAGTGGACATTCTAGCATTTCTTTACCTGTCTCATCTGTAGGATAATCCCAGTGGTCTTCAGGGATCTATACTTGGGACATGACAGGATTCTAAGATTCAAGTTAGAAGTTGTCTTTCATTACCTGACAAGCTGTGAATGACAGTCATGGCAGATGCAGAAATAAGATGCTCAACCTTGCATTGAATATTCTAATCCCAAAACACCCATTGCTAACCAGGTCTCACAAGACACATGGGGATTTTTCTGGAGATCCTCTTAGGACTGTAACTTGATCAGTCATGGAGATTTGGTAGCAGTTGTGTAAATAGTCATCCAAAAAGCAGCAATATTCCTAGAGATAGTCAGGAAGTACTTGTGCAGGGCAATTCCTAGTGGTAAACAATCCAGTACCGCTTTGAAAAGGCTTCAGACAGCTAAGTCTAATGGCTACCAACCTGACCCCAGGGTTGAGAAACCCTTATTCTGATGGCCAGACAGCCTTCCAGCATAGTTAGAAGTCCTACAATGACCTCTTCAAATGCTTGCACCACTTTTGTGTTTTGACTTAAATATTTGGATGAAGATAGCATGAGGTATGTTAAGTATCTCCCAGGAGCCACAGCTGGAAGAAGGGCTCACCTGTAACTTATCAGGTACCCAACCAGGTCAGCATCAAGGAAGACTAAACCTTCCTCTTCTATACTGTTTCCTTACCCTAAAACTAAGGCCAGTATGTTCTGATCTCAGTGTTGGGGGAAGATTAAAGGGTGGACTCCTGTACTCAGAGGATCAAAGGGAGAAAAATGAGAAATAGTCAAGAGGGCACTGCAAGGTTACAGCCAAGTCCTCAGCCACAATTAAAGAGCTTGCAGCTAACTAAACAGTCTTCCACAGGCAGTTCCCAGTGACCAAGGCCCTCCTTTCTTAACCCCAGTTCTCAGCACCACAAACATGCAGGAAGGTCTCTGGGTTCTAGACTTAGGAGTCCCTATATCATCCAAGTTATTAGAGAAGAAAAATCTAAGGGAAAAATGAAAACCAAAAAAAGAACAAAGCAACTGTGTATTCCAGGAAATAGTGAAGACGAATCTCTAGAGGGACATGGGAACAGAACACAGGATTCCCATGGGGTCTAGGATATTTATCGGGGTACTGGCCATCTTGTATAAGATGTATAGCCGAGGGAAGAGATGAAAAAGCCTTACAGTTTAAAGGATCCTTGTGATGCTAGCCAGAAGATGGGGGGTGGGGCAACATTTGGATCCTGATTTAAGTAGTCTAAGATTGCTTACAGGTCGATAGCAAAAGTTGTCTGAGTTCTTGTGTCGTAAGTATGATTATGATCAGGAAGATACATGTACATATGCAGTATATACTTGTGAAGTTGAGGTTTGCTGTGTCAAACTGATGCAAAGAGAAGTTGGGGAAGGCATACAATAAGCAAGCTTCACCAGGAGTTGCAACCAGACATGGGTCAGGCTTGCTAGAGGAGTGGAGCAACTGCTCTGAACAGTTCTGGGTGCTTGAGGTTTCAGAGCAGTTTTAAGGAGGTTACAACACGGGTGCTTTTCCAGGACACCCAGTGCATGCTGTATGTAACTCAGTATTTCCAGACCCCTCAGAAGTTTACATTTCCCAAGATCCTGACTTTATTCTTTGTGCTAGAGTGAACCTCAAGGTGTTATAATGGTAACATTGACATTCCATTAGAATGTTGCCTTGGAACTCTGCTTTAGGCTTGTTTTACTGCAAGACTGTCCAGATGGTCAGCCGGAGACTCCCACTGACGACAGTGATCTTCATTTATGCCAGAAGAGGAAAACTGATTACTCATGAACATTCACCATCACATCCATCTCATGCATGTGACCCAGTCACAAGAACAAGGCAAGAGAACCTGCTACCCAAGACAGTTTAATACTTAGTTTAATAAACTAAGTATCTGGACTTGAGACCGGAACAAAATGAAGCTTGTGGCCAGTGCCAGGTTTCCAGCAATTGATGGGAAGGATTCAGTTTCTCACTTCATGATCAGCAACTGCATCTGTAGGACAGGTTGGGTAGCAGGCTGCCCAGCTGGGCAACTTGATCTCCAAACTTCAGGTAGATTCTAGACTCCAGGCAAAGGACAACTCACTAAGTAGCAATGCCACCCACAGGGACACCAAGGAGAGGTACCCTCTACTCCTGCATTCCTTCAAAGACAGTCTCATTTCTATACTCAGATACTGAGTTACTTCTTACCCAAGAAAGAACTTCAGGATTCCTTGGGACTAAGGGGATTCTCCTAGAGGACCAGGCAGGTGGGCCTGTAGTGGCTCTTTCTTCCTCTATTTGAGTCTCAGATCTGACTCTTCAGAGCCTTAGTCTGCCTGGGCCCAGATACCAAGATCAGTTTCTCAATCGACATTAAGGACACAGCTGCACTTCTCTCAAATTATGGTTAAGATTTAATAAGCAGAAATAAGTACAGGGCATTGACATGAGAGCAGTGTGTTTCTTTGCTTACACCTTCAAGTAACTGGTCACAAGTCATGACCCCTTGCAACCTGGTACAGCTTTGATTGGCCTGAGAAAGCTCCTTGGTCTCTCCCACGAGGCTCCCAGACGACTTCCCTAGCAGTGCTGGAGGCCAAGAATGAGCAAGAACCCAGAAAAGCATTCCATGGCAGCTTAAACAGCCATTGTGAGTCAAAGCTGAGAACACACATGTGTTTGTTCTCATGGCTGAAGTTCTCACCTCAACTATTGAGTCTCTCAGAGCCCTCTCCCCAGGGACATAAGAGAATGCCCCACCTGAATTGACCCAAGGGTGGTAGCTGAGCTTGGTCTTGGTGTGAGTCAATATGTATTGAGCTTCAGATATTCTATCATTTAAAGACATAGGAATTTTTTTAAAAAATGAACAAAGTCTCCATGAAGTTTGGGATTATGTTAAATGGCCAAACCTAAGAATTGATGTTCCTGAAGAAATCTAAATGTTTGGAAGACATTTGAGGAAATAATTGAGCAAAACTTCTATGGCCTTACAAGAGATAGATATCCAAATACAAGTTCAAACACTTGAAAAATTCATCACAAAAATCACGTGGGCACCTAGTCATCAGGTTATCTAGAGTGAAGATAAAGAATCTTAAGTGCCATCAGACAAAAGCATCTAATAATCTGATATGTTTCCCTTTATAGGTTGACAGATTTAATCAGAAACCTCACAAGCCAGAAGGAATTGGGCCCCCATCTTTAACCTCCTGAAACAATTGTCAGCCAAGAGTTTTGTATTTAACAAAACCAAGCTTCATAAATGAGAAAGTCTTTCAGACAAATGTTGAGAGAATTCACCAAACCAGCACTACAAAAAAAACTTCCCACCATCTACACCTAGGAAAGGCCATAAAGTTGCTTCCGATCTTGGAGATGTGACAAGAGAATTCGAGAGAAAAGGGAGTTGGTTCCGCCAATAAGGTAGTATCCGTCAACCGTTGGGCATAGACGTTCCCAGGCTCTTACCAGCAAAAGGATTCCATGTGGAAGGATACTTCTCATGGTACTTTGGACTTCTTGTTCAATGGCTTGTCTGCAATGTTCTTTTAGGCCTTTGCAAGCACATACAACTTGAGCCCACAAGAAGTTAAGCCTCCAAAGGATGACTATTAAAAACCATGAAAGGCTGGTTAAGCCCAGTGAACTATTATCTACAGAGAATCAAAGTCCCAGAGGCGTCCTCAGCTGCATCCCATGCTCTGAGATGCAACTGTTCAACATTCATGAGGAGATGGTGGCCCTGGACACCAGACAGTAGTTGTGCTCTGTTGTCTAATAGAGAAGCATAGGTCTATATCTGACATCTCTACAGGCATGTTAAAGGTCAAATTTCTGGCCCTGAAATTGACACCCAGATAAGGTTCCAAGACCAGAGGTGGAGATGAATGATCTGAATGATAGAGTTATATGTACAATTGACCCTGAGCTAGGCAAGGGATGCCCAGACTTAACTCATGGGTGTTGTACTTGAGAACCATAACTTAGGGAGAAACTCCATGATACTAAGAGTCAAGGTCACCAACGTACACCTACACAAGCAGACTTGGAATTGGCAGACACTAACAAGTTTTTCTCTGCCAGTATAGTCTAAGAAAAGATGTCCCTTTCAGATCCACACCTACAGAGTCAATACCAAGAGATCTCAGCTAGAATTTGCAAGGCAGGCCTTTAGTAACCATACTTTCAGGACAGATGTTCAGTCTCCTGCTTGGTCACCAACTCACCCGAGGATACAGAGCAACACTTGTGCTTAGAACAAGAGACCAAACAATGCTGATGGAGCCTACTTAAAGCCTGGCCCAACTTTGGGAAGCCAAGTTCCAGGGTTATCCATGGAATTGGAAAGGAGATGAACTGAGCATTTTACTAGACACCTTTCAACTGTTTGATCTCCAATGAGTTTCTCCCCAGAGGTTAGCCACTGCTAACTCCACGAGATCACGGAAGACAGATTCTTCCTCCTTGCAAGAAAGGGGAAGAATGGCCCACCTGGGGCCATTCAGAGGTGGGAATTTTATTTTTCTTCCTTTGCCAGTCTCTAGAGTCTTCCCTGGGAAGCAACAGAACCACTGATTTGTAGGTACCTAGCAAGATAATTATTCAGAGTGAGCCTTATTCAGGATGAGTCTTCTCTTGGGTGAAGATCTATTTGAGAAAGCCACAGATTATGTAATTCCATGTAGTTTTATGAAAAGTTCACTGTCATAAGCAGTGAATTCACCTGGCACCTAGAAATGGACAAAGTTTTAGATAAAACTAAGTGACTGGGTAGGGGGAAAAAATAGAACATGGGTGTTTTGCCCTATGGCAATGGAATTCATTGTTTTGGGACATATTAAAGTCAGTAGAAGTTTGAAGGGGGCATCTATTATCTTGTAGGATGATTAATCAAGAGGATCATACGCTGAGGAAATTTGCGAGTCCATAGTACTTTTCGGAAGTGGAATACTTCAGTCTTTCAAGTTGAGACAACATTCACAAGTTCGCAAGATGACAGGTTTCAAACCCTACACCATTTGAAAGGATTGTAAACCATTTAAAGGATTGTAAACAGTTATCCTACTCAGTGGCCACAAACCAGGGAGGGGAACCATGACAAAGGCAAGATGTTCAGTGTCACCGATTAGTCTTAGCATCCCCAGCAGTGGGACACTCTCATATGTGCCTCTAGAGACAGCATCTAAGACACCCATCAACTTCATTAGCTTCTTGGTGAAAAGCATTCTACTGGAGGCTTTAAAAACCAGTGAGATGTCCCGATTCTGGATCTTACAGGTTATCCTGTATACTGGGTTAGCCTGTCATGACAAGAAAGACATGCGTGGTAGGTAGGGCTAGTGTAGATCTAAGATCCGGAGGGGACTTGAAGTCAGATGCTATGTTTTACTCATACCATTTTTATGTGTGCAGAATAGTTGGAACGTACAAAAAAGACAACTTTTGTCAACCAGAAGTGTGTCTCGAATACATGGAGACCCATGAGGCAGTTGTGAGACATCGCCCCAGGCTTCCTCCACGTAACTCAATCAGGTAACCACGAAGTGACAAAAACCCAACCACCAGTCAATACATGAAGCCTGACCCTATCCCAGGCTTCACCTTGTTGCCTGCTCCGGGTGAAAAACAAGCCCCACTGGACCTTGAAGAGTGAGGCTCTCTTGAGCCAAGACCATCAGGACAGTGGTCTCTCCACTTTCATCCAACCTCCCATTGTAGAATTCTTAGCATTTTTCTCTGCATTTGACGGACAAGAGAAACCTAACCAAGGGCCTAGAACAGAAGATCAATACTAGAACCCAATAAAGACTGGCTCACCTTTGGAAATTGTGGCTGGCCAGATCTCCAGTTCATCCATACAAGCTATAGGGAGGATACTTAGCTAGCTACCTTTCTCTCTTATCTCCTTACAACGCTGTTTTTTGGCCAGAGATTCACTGTCCTGTGTAGAGTCATGGAGGAAGAGATTCCTTTACTGGCCACCAGTACCTGAGCCACCTTGAGTCTATAATGCTTGTTGTAGTGGGGGAAAAGCCTTGGAAGTTTTTCATCAAGTATAGACTGAATTATGGAATTAGATTGCTAGGTTATTAGATTGCTTCAGTATGTTGAGAATTCAGTGAAAGAAGACTGTTTAAGGATCCTTGAACATTTATACCACGTGGTAGCCACAAAGAAAGGAACTATGACTAAGCAAAGAGTCTCAGCCTCACCATAGCAATCTCAGCCATCTTCAGTGATGGGAGACACTGGCATGTGCCTCTGATCAGAAACCCTAACAGCTACCCTCAAAATTCAGGCTTCTTGACAAGGATTCTTATACCAGAGACTTCTCAGAGGGGAGCCGGTGAGGAGTCTAGATTGTTTTATGGATTAGCTGGTCAAAAAAACAATCACTCATGGTGGGTAGGGTTAGTGTAGCTCTCTTCCAGCAGGTGGGCAAAAGTGATTAGAGGTTATCAAGATGAACACTACTTGAAATTGGACCTCGTCTATTCATACCACCTTCATATGGACAGAACAGTATGAACATGAAGAAAATGACCAACTCTACTGACCAGAAATGTTTTGAGTATGGCCCACGCTGCAGGTGCAATTCATCTCCTAAGGCTCTGGGGTCTTGCACTGACTCAGCATGTCACCAGGAAATGGCAAAAGCAGACCCCTCTGGCCACTTTGTCTCGCCTGCCTGTCACAAGCCCAGGTAGATTTCACCTTGAGGAATGAGGCCCTCTGAGCCTTTTGAAAATGTGTAATGATACTGGCAACCGTATCATACAGAAACAATGTTATTCTGGTTTTTTATACATTAGGCAATAGCTCTAGTTACACCTTTGGCATATTGACAAAAATGTCATCCTCACCCCCCTTTACATTAGAATTGAAAGCATAGGAGGGTTTCACCCCTTGCAATGTTTAATTCAATATAATTGTTTTCTTGTTTAGTGACCATATGAGAGCATATACTCTTGCCGTATTCAGAGTATTTCCCCATGGGCAGCAACATTCTCCTCTTTCTCCGGATATCAGGAACAACATCACAGGAGCGAGAGGGCTCCTGCACGAGAGGGCATCCACAGCAGTCGTTCTGCCATCACCTGGCTTCACCTTCTAGACTCCCTTGAACATGTGGAAGATACTGAGGCCCAGAAAAACCTACCAGGAGATTTTACTGCAAGCTTTCCAACACCTCGGCGGTTACTTCAGTCCATCCTTCACGTGTCAGCTACTTCTCTTGCTCTACCTTGGCAGAATCACCAAAAAGGTATTAGATGGTGACTGAGGTCACACGTTTTTACAGGAATTGGGGATGGTTGGGGGTGGGGTGGGCAGTCTGAGGCAGTGTGTTTTTCCATTTTCTACAGAACACAAGGGGTGTGTGAACAGAGGAACCGATAGCCTCTATAGAGCTCTACACATCTGTAAGATGTCTGTCATTCATCTATGAATGACTAGAGTAAAAGCTGAACAACCCTATAATTAAGGAACACTTGTGATTCACTGGCCACATGTATAGGGCCACCATTTGTATCGATTTACATCGTCTAAGAAAATTGATGCTTTTGAGAATTCGAAGTTTGCACACAACTCCTTTACCACTGCACTGAGAGGTACAATCAGTGTCGTATCTCTAATAACTATTAGATACCACTATCGAGTTTGAGTTTGGACGTATGCTGCAATATTCTGCAGAAATAGAAGTCATAAGAGTTGTATTGAATTAGTTGATGGGTCATACTTGAACGCTGAATCTACTACTCTGTGTGGCTCCCTTTAGGTTGTCTGTAAACAGGCTGTGAAGCAGCTAAAAACAGACCCTTTCCTAAGTCACTGGAAGATCAGTCCACAGTGCATGAAACTGCACAGGGTACAGGTCCCCAGATGTTTTTGCTTCTCTCAGGGGCTGACTTGTCCATGTCACTTAGTTCAAAATAAAGGAGAATCTGTTTTCACAGGAATTCCATGCTGACCTACATGGAAGTGTTACCTTAGTATTCTGAAAACTCTTTGCTTGGTTTTTGCTAATCAGGAAGTGTTTGAAGAGTCTGTTGACTTAAATGTATGTTTATACTGGGACAAGGGCCAGCCCTTCATGACTATTTGTCAGGTCCCTTCCTGACAGGGGATGCACCCTATCCAATATGGAGGGGAATCTAAGTACCAGTACAAGGGGGGTGCTTAAGGGTCTTGCCTACAAAGTCTGCACCCTGAGGTAGCTGCCAGAATCCAGGTGAGGAAGAACCAGGGAGCAGTAGCACCCACAGGGACACCCTAATAAGTATACACTGGAGCCCTGCACTCCTGTGGGGACAGATTTCCATCATACCCTCAGTTGTCAAAGTACTTCAGAGAAACATGTTGAGATTCTCACACAACTAAGGGGCAGGGGACAGATGAGCCTGTGGACTGTTCTTTCCCTCCACACTGTTGGAGTCCTGAAGTTCAGTTTACCATATGAGTCTAAGGTAGATGCTACTCCCTTGCCCTGAGCCTCAGCCTTCCTATGCCCAGATGCCAAGAGCAGTTTCTTGCCTGGTTTGGCATTGACAGATGCATTTCCCTGAAGATATGGTAAGAATTTTAGTCAGCAGAGCAATTAGATGCTGGGAATTTATGTAAATGTAGTAAGTATTCACTGCTTACCCTTCTAGTAGTATGCCAAGAATCGTAAGTCATGAATCCTTCCAACCGGGATCCACATGATTCCTCCTGAGCAAGCTCATTTTTGGCATTTCCTAGGCTTCTGACCGAGCTAAGAGGACCAAAAACGAGGAAGAAAGTGGAGAAATGTGTAAGAAAAGCTTGAAGAGCTGTTCCAAGTCAAAGCCTAGAATGTAATAGGTATACACTTCCTTCTACCCCAGATGAACCCTTGTGGTCCAACTCCTTCTCAATCCCCAGTGTCTCCCAGAGCCTCCTTCCCAGTTACATGAGAAAGCAAATACTATCTCAGTGGCCAAGAGTGGTAGCTGAGCTTAATCTGTCTGGCAATAGATCAGAACCTGTATGTAACTTAGACATCATTCAGGAGCTTTCAACTCCAAGTCAGGAAAGGCCACTAGATATCTTATACCTTAGAGAGGTCACGAGGCAATTCAAGAAAGGGAGGCTGAGTTCTGTCAGTGGGGTCAGAACCCCCAACCTGGGGGCATCCACATTCTTAGGTTCTCTTCCCAACTTAATAGGGATTCCATGTGGAAGGATACTTCCAGTGGTCTTAGACCTCCGGTTCCATTCCCCGTCTGGAGCAACTGATTCCTTGGGTGCATACAGGGCTTGAACCTCCAAGGATGTGCATCAAGGAAAGTGAAGAAAGGGTCAGACTAGCCCAGCAAGCACACATGTGAGCAGCTGGAGAATCAAAGCCTTGGAAGGTGTCTTCTATTCCATTCCACGCTCCCTGCAAGCAGGTTCTCCCAACATTCAGGGGCTGGCCCCAGATACCAGACACAGAAGATGTCATACTCACTTGAGTAATCCACAAGCATGTGTTTATACCTGGATCAGTTGCCAGGGGCATATTAAGCATCTTGTTTCCAGCTCTGAAGCTACCATGAGCTCACTCAGATGAGGCTAAGTCCAGAAGGTGAAGAGACATAAGTGGTGTAATAGCATGAACAGTTGGTTCATGAACCCAAGTCAGGTAAGGAACTCCCAAGCTTTCCCCCTATGTATAGGCTTATACTTGAGAACCATAACACTTTCAGGGATAAATGCTATGAGTTTTACCTAGAGTTAAGAGTTAAGGTCACTGACATGCCTATAGGAGATCCCAGTTGGGAAGATATCAGTACCAGGTTTTAGAGTCATCTCAGTCTGAGAAGGCCATGTCCCTTTCAGGTCTAGACTCAGTCCATTACTAGAGATTTGGGCTGGAATGTGAATGTCCACCTGAGAGACCACACTCAGGATGGATGCCCTCTGGTGTGGTCACCTCACCTGAGATTATAGGTCAACACTAGAACCTGAAGCTAAGGGCCAAGCATTGGTGCTAGAGCCTCAATTAAGGCTGATAGTTTAGGAAACCCTGGCTGGCCAATTTCCAAGCTCATCCATGGAAGTGATAAGGGCATCTAGTAAACAATCATTCTTATCTCATCAACACATTCAGCGTCTGTCCTTAAGCATAGCAACTGCCAATGCCACAATTTGAAGTCAGGACAATAATGGATTCTTCCCTCTTAGCTTTCAGTCCTTGAGCTTCTTGGGAAGTGACAGAACCACTGGTTCTTCAACATGGCAAATGTTGCTCAAAACTTTTACTCTTGGGTAAGAATATTTACTTCTTATGGAAACAGTTTTAATACAAAGAAATACAATAAAAGGGCAAACTTACTGCTTGGAACAGTGAACTCAGCTAGAATACATTGCATCTGTGTATACTGTGAATGCTCAAGTATAACGATGTCTTTTAGGTAAGGGTCTAGTTTTTCCTCCAGGGAAGGAAAGAGTCTCGGTAAGCCTGGATATTTCACCCTGAAGCAGTGAAATGTATGGGGTTTTGGATAAAGTTAACCAAGTTCCAGTTCAGGAAACATCTAAGTGTAGGCAAATTTAAATTGGTCAAAAACCACAATACATTTAAAACAACTTACAAATCCATAGTTTTCCAGGAATAGAAGAAACAACCTCCACTTATGAAGTTAAGTTTTCCTAACATCTATGGATGGGGTTTGTAGGTGGATGTTTCTAGATTTCTATGTCAGTGAAGCAAATAAACCATTCAAGGGTCTCATACATTTATCCCCTTCAGACACAAAACAGGGAGAAGAAATCACGAAAGGGGAAAGATGCTCATCACCAGGCAGCAGCCCCAGCAGTGCAACACCCTCATGTGTACCTCTAGAGGACAGCCAAGAAGCTCCTCATCTTCACCGACTTCTTGCCAAGGGCATTCTACCAGGGCCTGCACTCAAGGAACCAGTGAGGACTCCAGGGTCAGAGTCCTGCAGGTTATCCACCATTCTGGGTTAACTGGTCATAAAAAATGTAAAGACATGGTTGAGAAGGTTGCTATAGACCACCTCTAAGATCCTACCTTCCCGGTAGGTGGCAGAAATGCTTAAATGTCCTGAAGGTGAAGACTCCACTTGAAATCAGTGCCCACCGCTCACAACATCTTATGTGTATAGAATGGAAATAGACCCTTTATTGACCAATAAAGTCAAACAGAGGGCCCCATGGGGCAGTTGCGGTATGTCTCCATTATCCACTGACTCAGACCACAAAGTGACAAAAACCAGACTCCTCTGGCCAATACACAAACCTTGGCACTGCCATAGCCCTCCCCCTGCCTGCCTGCTCTGGGCTCAAAAGCCAGCCCAGATGGACCATGAGGAGTGAGGCTCTCCTCTGAGCTGAACCCACATCAGGACAGCAGCCTTTCGTCGTCTTCATGCTGTCACTTGGCTTTACCTTCTAGAATTCTCGGAAAAGTTAAGGACAGACTAGAGAAATCTATTTAGAACTTTTGTTTCACTGCAAGGCTTTCGTTCTATTTCATCTTTTTACATGTCAGCTACTTCTCAATTTACGTTGGCAGAATAGCCAAAGGCATTAAATGGTAACTGATCACATACTTCTCAGGAGGTTGGAGGAGAGAGTGTATGAGGCAGTATTTATCATCCATTGTTCATGGCTGGGAGACAACGTTTGGGAGGACATGTGAACAGGAGCAGGAAGCCTCTGAGCTGTGGGTAATCTGCACGATGTCAACCATCCTGTATAGGAGGAATAGGATGGGGATAAACTGATTTAAAGGACACTTGTGATACTGACTAGCCACAAATGTTGCGACACTTGGATCCTCTGTTTAGACTTCCGATGCTTAAGAATTGGAAGTTTGAGGACTTATAGGTTTAGTGATAATGGGGCTCAGTTTGATCGAAGTGCCGTCTTTAGTAACTCAAAACATCACATATACATATGATTCATTCCTAAATTTGAGGTCAGGTATTTGCAAAAATGCCACAGGAATAGGAGTAGGTAGAAACACGTAAGACTTGCCATGACTTACTTGTAGAATACATGACTAAATCTCCTGTCCTGGTTTTTTCTGTGAGAGCTGGACTTTCCAAGCCACTCAAAGACCAGTATGCCCTGTAGTCCATGTAGTTTTATACAAGTCTGTTTTATGGTACTGACTAGTCCATGTCACTTAGTTCAAGGAAAGGGAAATCTTGGATGTAGCAAGAATGTCACATTGACTTTCTACATGAATATATTGCTTTATTCTGAAGGTTTTGCTAATCGGTGCCCAAAGGGCCAGCTAAAGGCTCCCACTCATTACAAGTCTGCATTTACCTTGGGAGCAGCAGTGTCAAACTCAGGATGAGTACTTCACTGACGTTCTGCAGCAGGCCCACTGACACAGGCAACAGTGGTTGTGAAGAAGTATCTCCCTATCCAATAGGGTGGGGAATCTAATCCAGGACGGCAGCGCTGTTGAGCCAGCAACTCCCTGCCCAACAAAACCGGGAAGTGTCCCTGAAGTCTACACACCCAGTGAGACTCCAGAGTCCACGTGAAGAATCAAGAAGCAATGGCACCCACAAGGACATCCTAGGAAGTAGGTGTCCAGGAAGGACTGAAGCCCTGTACTCCAGTGACAGATTTCCACATTCACTCCTAGTTGCCAACTCTTACCTGTGGAAGGAGTTCAAATCTTCTCCGAAGAAACTGCAGAGGGATCCTCCTGAACCAGTCAGATAAGTCTGTGGCATTATTTTGGACTCCAGGGCCTGAGATTGTTTCCCCTGCTGGGGTCTGAGGCAGACACTACCCTCTGCTTGTACTCAGATGCCAAGGGCAGTTCCTCAACTAGCCTCTTTACTAAGCACACAGCCGTTTTTGACAAGATCGTCTAGTTAACAAGCACTGAGAAGAATGCAAGATGCTTCATTCCCTACACTTCAGGCTGACAGTCATGAGCCACAACTCCCACTCGTAACCCAGTTGATTGGCTTAAAAATTCCCTGTTGGCTTCCCATCAGGCTCCCAAGGCTTCCCCCTCCAGGAGCCAGGAGGAATCGAGAGAAGCCTGGGATGTAGAATAGCTTTAAAGATGAAGTCAAAACCTAGATCATAACACAGGCAGTTCTGTTCCCCTGAAGCAAGTTCTTTTTCCAAGTCCCTCAACTTTGTCTCCCAAATCCCTGTTCTTTAGAGAAAACCCTTGGCTTCCTCAGTGACCATGGTGGCAGAGAATTCACTGGCCTGCAGGGAATGGAAGATCTGTGTCTGCTCTGTCATTACCTTTTGTTCAGAAGCTCCGCCTCTGAACATGGGTAAAGCTGCAGGACTGCTTGTGACTTGGAGGTCTGACTATAGACACACAGAAGGCGGAGCATCTTTCAACGTAAGAGGAAACTACCCTTAGGCAGAGGTTCCCAGGCTCCCTGTATTGGGAATTCAATGTGGAAAGATGACCTGTGGCCCATGGGCCTCTTATCCCATTACATGTCCAGACCGAGTCTCTTGGCCATTTAGGTTTCAAGTTGGTGCAACAGCAATTGTGGCTTTTGCCATTGAAAGTAATGGAACAAAACTCATGACTGCTTTTGTGCTAACCTAATACATAGAACTGCTTCAGCAGCCGACACCAAGGATGAACATGGAGGTAGTTGAGCCTTGCGAGTTCACATCTCTACCAACCACAGAGCCCCAGGTGTCTTCGCAGATATCCAGATTCTCTCCTTGAGCAAGTTATTCCAGTGTTCAAGAGCCCAAGTGACCCAAGAAGCCAGTGGACCTGGACCATGCCAAGCTGTCCATAGCAAACAGGTACTTGTCTAATATAATCTCTAGAGAGAAGATGGTATTTCTGGTTCATACATCCTGGTTCACCCAGATCAAGGTTTTGAAGAATAGCAGTTGGGAAGTGACAGTGTCTGATGTCACCAGCTGGTTGAGCCCAAGTGGGGCAAGGGACACCCAGCCTCACCCTATATGGCCTCATATTCGAGGGAAGCTTATTCCTACAGAGAAATTCCCTGATGTTACTGAGGAATAATGCTGAGGTCACCGAGACTTGTTCTTGCTAGTGCAAAGCAAGGTTTCCTGCATATGAATGCCAGGCCATAAAATCGTAGCCCAGGTACAGACGGGCGAGAAAGCCGTGGCCTTTTCAGATCTAGGCCTGTAGGGTCAGCAGGAGTTTGAGTAGGTTAAGAGTCGGTTTCTCAGTCACCAGTCTCAGGATGGATGCTCAGTGCAACTGTCATGTGGCTGCCACCATACCGGACACTGTAGGGCAAAGGGAGAGCCTAGACAGATCAGACAATGCTGAAGCCCGATTAAGGCTGGCTCAGTTTTGGAAGTCTAGGCTGGCCGAATACCCAGCTCATCCATATGAGCTATGAAAGCAGCAGTTCGCTAGAGGCCTTCCTCACTGATCTTGAACACATTTAATAGCTGTTCTATCAAGGCCTGCACTCAAGGAACCTGTGGAGTCCAGGGTCAGTCCTTTCACTAGGAACTCTCTCCTCTGCCAAGTCAGATTCTAGTCAACCATCAGAACCCAATCCTGTTTCTATAGGTGGCAGAAGCGCTTGGAAGTTAGAGGTGAAGACCCTAACCTGGCTGAAGTCAGTACGCCTTGTTTATACCACCTTGACCAAGCATTTTGAATACATGGGGCTCTGTGGGGCAGCTGTGGTATTTCAAGACCGTCTGATTCTCAGAGCACATAATCACGATGAGTCAAGACCAGACTCTGGCAGTGCCAAGGTTGGCTTATTGGCCCAAGGCCCCAACCTCACAGCCTGCTCCAAGCTCAAACAAGCCCAAGTGGACTTTGCTATTCATGAGAAAGATTCCCCGCTTTGAACTGAGGCTGCAATGAGACAACCCTTCTGTCACTGGTCTTTCAAGGCTTCCTTATGTCATTGTTAGAGAAGCAAGCAAGCCTGTGAGTGCATCCTCAGCCTCATATTGAGATCAAAGTCACCTGATGCAGCACCCATGTTTGCCTTGACAGTCTAACAAGAATTTTAATTAGCACCTGAGCTAATGTACTCCACCAACTGGGAGGAGAGGCAGTGTCTGATGTAGCATCCATTCTTTGGGATTTCATCCTGCATGGTTAGGAGGAGTAGACATTCCAGCACTTTGTCTCTTCCATAGGGTGATCTCCCCAAATGGTCTCCAGGGATCTGCAGTTGGGTTAGAGGCTTAGTCTTTGAATCTTGACTGTTGTGAACAGAAGAGTTCCTTTATCTCCAGGAAGCTTCAAAGAACAGGGCCATGGCAGATACAGAAATAAGAGGACACTTGATGCAAGGTTGAATTGCAAAATACCCCTTTCTAGCCAGTTCCGACAGGCTACACAGGGATCTTTACAGAGGTGCTCAGACTTGTGACTACCACCCATGCTGGAAAGACTTGGTTGTGATTACATTTAAGTATTCATATTTGAAAGGCAAGGCAAGCATAGGTGATGCATCAGATGACTTTGATCTCATATTTGAAAACAATACCCCATGTATCTAGAGATGGCCATTCGGGGAGAGCGCTAGGGGTGAGCAATTAAAAACTGGCTCTGAAAAGCTCATGATGGCTAAGAAGTCTAATGGCTGCCCACCTGACCCCCAGGTTGGAAGGACCTCATTCTGAGGGCCACTCAGACATCACCTTCAAGAAGGGGAACAAATTAGGAGCCCCACAGTGCATCCTCAGCTGTTATTTGTCTTTTGATTCCAGAAATATTTGGCTCGGGATAGTATGCGATACTACAAGTGTCACCTAGGTCACAGGTGGATAAGGGGCTCACCTGAGAGGTATCAGGTATGTGGATCAGGTCAGTGTTGGGGAGACGAGCTTTCCTGTTTCCACATGCACTTTCCTCACCCTTATCTAAGGCCAGTAAGTTGTGCTCGATATTAACAGTCAGATTTAAGGGGAAGCCTCCTGTATTGAGAATGTCTAGGAAAGGAGACAGAAGGGCACTGAGGTTGCAGCCAAGTTCACAGCTACAATTGAAGCACCAGCAGCTAACTCATTGTTTTGCAAAGGTGGTACCTGGTGACTCATCCTATTTTCAATCCCAGTGCTCGGTGCTGCAAGTAGGTAGTAAGCATTGTCTGGGTTCTAGATGGAGTAACAGGGACTCCAAGTTTGATGTAGCGTCTTGCTGTTGCCCAGACTCGAGTGTAGCAGCATGATTGTAGCTTAGGGCAGCCTCAACCCCAGGCTCAAGTGATCTTTTTAGTTCAGCCTTCCGAGTAACTGGGACTACAGGTACATACCACCACAGCTGGCTAGGTGTTTGGTGGAGACAGGTTTCAACTACTTTGCCCAGACTGATCAACTCCTTCAGCTCAAGCAATTCTCCTGACTTGACCTCCCAAAGCACCAGGATTCCAGGGATGAACCGCTGTACCCGGCCTCCAAGTTTTGGGTGAAGATATTCTCAAATGAAAAAAGCTGAAACAGGAGAGCAAGACACACACCTATTCCAGGAAATAGTGAAGACAGATCTTTAGAGGGACATATGGAGCAGAGGAACATGGGGCCACTGTAGGGATGAGAGATCTACAGAGTATCAGCCGTTTTTTTTTTTTTTAGGAAGTAGCATAGCCAGGAAACACGATGAAAACAATTTAAAAGGGACGTTTGTCATAGGAACCAGTCACAAATATGGGCAATTCAGATCCTGATGATAGTCAAATTGTTACAAGTGTAATTCTGGACTATTTACAGGTCATTTCATACCAAAAAGGTTAGAATTCTTTCATGTGTCAAAAGGTACTATGATTACGATCAGCTTAATAGATTTAAAAAAAACCCAAGTCAACCACGCTATGAGTCAGGCTCACTTGGGTAGAGCTTCTGTTCTATGTGGTTGATGTCTTCTACAAGAGTATGTCAAGTCATCCCAGGACCCTTTTCAGGTCACCCAGTGGCCCAGTGCATCGTGTAACCCCACCTAATTTTGCACAAGCCCCCCAGAACATTGCCTTCCTTGAGGTTATGACTTATCCATTATGCCATTAACCTTAAGGAAATGGCCACCTCCCCAGTGTTGCACGAGTTCAATACTGACTATTAAAATGCAGCCTTAGACAGTACTGTTTGCTGTTACTGAGTGTCCAAAGCATCAGATAGGGAACTCCTATTCATGGGTATTCATTTATGCTGGCAGAGCAAAGGCAAGCCAGAAGAGTTGTCCATGAACATTCATCATCCAGTCCATCTGACAGTGGCAAGGACACGGTGTCCTACCTCATGTAGGAGAAATCCAGCCTGACAGTGCTGCTGTAAGTGATAGACCTGCCTGACAGGTAGCTTCTGCCAATTCTGTACCCACAGGTGGATTCCACAAAGCTGGGGAGAGAACGCAAAGAGCAGTGGTACCCAGTGACAGAGGCACAGTACACAGGAGCCCTGTAGTTCCTGTGGGTCAATGTTCATGCCCTTCACAGCCAAATCACTTATCACTTGAGAGATAAGATTTCTAAGAAACAAGGGGACCCAGAGAGACTGGTCAGGTGAGACTAACAGCCCTTTTCCTGCACTATGAATCCTGAGGTTCAGCCCCCCATGTTGGGGCCTCAGGTAGATGCTACCCCTTCTGAGCCTCAACCTGTGCCTAGATACTGAGAGCAATTCCTTAGTCTCTGTTAAGGACACAACTACATTTCAGGATTTAACAAGCACAGAAGACAGATGTAGAACATTGAAGATATAAGTTTCATCACTTACTATTCTGAGTGTAACAAGACATGACTCCATCCAACCTAATACAGCTTAGTTCCATCTTAGCTTGTTATTGGCCTCTGAGGCTCCCAGGCCTCCCAGACAATGCCAAGGCGACCAAGAGGAAGCCAAAGAATGTAAGTGCAGCTTCAGCTTTTTCTCCCACCTGACAAACTCATACCAAAGGAGGGGGCTCCAGGAGATATTTGGAATGAAAATCTTAATTGAAGAAGTGCCACAATGGTCAAGGGTGACAACTAAACTTGTCTCATGAATCAAGACCAAGTGTATCTGAATTGTCATTCAGTCATTTGGGAGCTCCCAAACCTAGGAAAGGGCTGCACATGACCTTGGAGAGGCAGAAAACGAAAAAAAGGAAAGGGAGGCAGTTTTGTCAGTGGGGTGGGAGCCATCAACCTGTGGGAGCGGATGTTGCAAGCTGGGGGTTCCATATGGAATGATGGTTCTAATGGTGCTGTGACCCTCTTGTTCGATGGCTTGTCTGGCATGTTCTTTTAATCCTTTTGCTATCCACAGGGCCTGAGCCCAACAGAATCCGAGCAGTGAGGACAGTGGAAGGGCCGGTCAAGCCCTCAGAGCAGAGGTCAGCCAGAGAAAGCCCTGGAGGTATCCTCAGCTTCATCCCATGTTCTCCTGAGCAGGTTTCAGTCTTCTGAAGATACCCATGGCCCAGACACCAGTAGACACAGTCGTTATGCTCATTTGTTTAATGAACAGATGTTTGAATCCATCTCTGGGAGTATACATTAAAAGGTCAGGATTTGGACCTGAAGTTGTCTTGAGCTAACTAAATGTTTTATAGGACAGAAGGTGGGGAATGATCCATGGGACAGTTATATGAACAATTGGTTCTGAGCTTGAGCCAGGCAAGGGCCCCACATCCTTACCTCATGTGGCCTTGTACTTAAACTACTTTTAGGCAGAGTTCTGTGGGTTTTACAGAGAGTTAGCATTAAGGTCACTGACACATGCCCCACAGGAGCAGATTCTGATCAGAAAGTGCCAGGTTTTTGAATTGTCAGTGCAGTCGGAGGAGAAAAGGCATGTTCCTTTCAGGATCTAGACCTACAGTCTGTAACCAGAGTTTGGCTCGAATTTGGATGTCGGTTTCTCAGCCCATGCTTTCAGGAGAAACACTGTTACCCTGTGTGATTGCCACCGCACATGCGATAGGGAAACACTTGAGAGCCCAGAACCTCAAGGCTGGCAGTTTGCAAGACCCTGACTGGCCCCTTCCCAGGCTCATCCATGGAAGCTGAGGGAAGAATAACTCATTTTACCAGATGCCCCTCACCTTGCCATGATCCCCCCCATGAACATATCGTTTCTGCTCCAGGACAGCAACTGCTAATGTAACAATGTGAAGTCACTGAGGACAGTAGCAGATATTCCCTCTTGCCTTTTGGTCCTGAACTTCTGTAGGAAGTCACAGAACTGATTCTGCAGGGACCTGGAGAGAGTTAAGAACTTCTACTCCTGAGAACCTTCATTCCAGGAAAACATGAGTACTATCATAATTGCTCATTTTATGAGAAGGGCAAGTTTACTGCTTAAGCGGTGAACTCACCTACTGCTTATGTCTTCAAGTACTTTTCACTGAATGTGGATAATGTCGTCCAGGTAAGAGGCCAGTTAAGCATCTGGTGTATAACTAGTTGAACATGGATGTCTTGCCCTAAAGCAATAAAATGCAGAGATCGTGTAACAGTTCTAGTTAGAAGGGCTTCTACCATCCAAATATAGGATAATATAGACCAACTTAAGATGATCTCTGAATCTAAGTGCTTGCAGAAGTGTAGGAGGGAAAAGTGTGTCTCTAGTAATTATAACTAACATCACACATGCACATCAGAGCAGTTGCCTGAAGACATTCAAGGTTGGGTGCTTGCTGTAAAAGTGCTGCAGGATTAGAAGCAGGTGGAAACATGCAAGATACAGGACTTACCATGAGTTAGCTGTAGGACGTGGTCATGCTCGAGGGCTAGAGTTACTGTTCTCTTGTTCCGTGTGTAGAGTTTATCACAGGCCATGAAGAAAAACCACAGATCCTTTCCAAATCACCCAGAAGGCGAGTGCATTGTGACACCCAGTTTCATGCAAGTTCCCAGAAGTATTTTTCCTTTTCTGTGGACCTGTCAATTATGTCTTAGTTCAAGGAAAGGATAATTCCTTGGGCATTGTAGAAACTCTATATGGAGGTCCTATGTGAGAATATTACTGTGGTATTCTAAAGGCTTTCTGCCTCGTTTTTCTAGATCAAAAAGTGCCGGTGCGCATATCTAGGCGGCCCCTTCCACAAGTGTGTTTATATCAGGAGCAGCAATGGTAACCCCAGGACGGATGCTTCATAGACATTCATCAGGCTTATCCCGACACAGGTGATGGAGTGATTGGCTGTGAAGGTGTTCCCTTACCTAACAGGGGTGGGGAATCTAACCCAGGACAGTGTTGACACCATCATGGTGCTTGTCTGATAAAGCAAGAGTTTCCACCGAGTCCACGCACCCAGGAAACCTCCCCAGTCCAGGTGAGGGAGAACCAAGCAAGCAGTGGTGGCACGCACAGAGATGCTCTAGGAAATGTATGCCGGATCCCTACATTCCAAGACAGGCTTCTACATTCATGTCCCCAGCTGCCAAGTCATCTTGCCTGATAAAGATCAGGATTTCCCAGGAATTAGAATAGGTCCCTGGGGGATGCAGTCAGGTGAGCCTGCAATGGTCCTTCCTCTGTGCACTTGAAATTCAACATTATCTCTTCATATCCCCTGCATATGAACCTGACATCAGGAATGCATGGTAAAAGACCAGCCCTTTGGGAGTTTTTGGATGTGGAGCTCCACATGGCAGTTGTGATGTGTCCCAAGGCTTTCCTCCCGACTCTGTGGGCAACCAGAGTGACCAAAACAGATACCCCTCTGGTCACTTAGCTGAAACTAGATACTGCCTGTGAGTCTCTAAGCTGTGGGCTTAGAGCAACCCAGGTAGACCACATGGCTCCAGCTTTGAGGATTTTATTCTTTGAAGCATTAGGACAGCAGCTTTTCTGCCTCACTTAGTTTTGCCTTGTAAGCTGCTCCTCAGTATAGAGACTAAGTATTAGAGAAACCTACAGGTCACTTCCCTGCAAGGTTTCCAACCTCCCATCTATCAGGAGACGAGTCCAGTTTATCCTTAATGCACCAGCTACATTCCTTGCTTTTACCTCACACACTAACTGCAGAGGCATTAGTGACAGATTATATTCTCTAGGAACTGAGAAATATCAGTATTTGAAGCAATGTTTGTCATCCTCGATGGCTGGAAGACAGCTTTTGGAGGGACATATGAACAGAGCAACAGGAAGCCTTAGCTTTGAACATCTGCAGGATATTGGCCATCATGTAAATAACCAGGGTAAAACACCTTAAAATTTAGAAGACTCTTGTTACAACCAGCATGTATGGGTACAATTCTGATCCTAGTTTCGTTTGCAAGATTGTGACACCCGAATTTGAAGTTTGACTACTTATGGTTAGTGATAAAGGAGCCCAGTTTAAGTATGGACAAGGTGTTGTATCTCTAACAATTTGAGCATAATCACATACTACAATGTTTAAGAAATGTGGAGTTGGATGTTTGCTGCAAAATGCTGTAGGGATAGGAGCAGGTAGAGGCAAAGACGACTCACCATGCAACAGTCCTCAAAAGTATAACCCATATCCACCTAAGACCCCTGTTCTATCTGGGCGAGTCTTTTCTATAACGGGCTTTAAAAAAGCTAAACCAACTACCTTTCCCATGTTACCCAGGAGACCAGTGCATGTTCTGGCCTGCAGTTTTATACAAGCCTCTGGAGATACTTTCCCTTTCTTCTTGTGCTTAGTCTTATGTCACAGGAAGGAATTTCTTAGGTATTGCAAGAATTTCATACTGACATCCTACATGGACCTTGGAGAGGTCTTTGGATACTTGTGTTAGCAAACACTAAAGCCTCCTAGGAGCCACTTGGAAGTTACTCACTACATGTATTTACCCTGAATCAGTCAACCAAGGAGTTACTTTGTGAACATCAGGTTCATCTGATGAGACCCAGTTGTCATGACAGGGTGCTCCTCTAGGTGCCAGGAGGTAGGATCTGCAACCTAGGATGGTACAGACACCAAGAAGCCTGCTCTGCAGACAGGAGGCTCCCACCGAGTCTTCATGCAGGGGTAATTCTACAGCAAATGAGAAGGAACCAAGGAATAATGGAACCCAGACTACACCCAAGGAAATGCAGATGGGGGTCCTGTTCTCCAAGACAGGCTTCCACATTGAAGCCCTTAGTTATCAAGTTATTCTTCCCTGAAGGCCCAACTTCAGGATTTCAGATTAGGAAGTGACTGGTCAGGTGAGCCTGAACCAGCTTTCCTTCCCTCTGCACCATGGGAGGTGAGGTTCAGTTTCCCATACTCAAGTCTCAGGCAGATGCTACCCTCTACCCTTCTGAGTGTCCTTGCACTCAGATGCCAACTGCAATTGGGCTCTCCATTAAGTTTTTTTAAAGAAATAAACAGCAACATTTCTAAAAATGAAGGAATAAGAACAGCTACATTTCTCTAACATGGTCATGAGTTGTGAAAAAGCAATGAAGGGAATTAGGTAAGACCAAGGAGTTTTCTGTTCTTGAAATACTCCATGATCCCCTCTAACACGCTCAGCATCAATCAGCCTGAATCAGCTCACATTGGCCTTTCCCGTGATCTCCCAGGCCTCTCCATGGAGCCAGGATGTCCAGAGAAAGGGGCTGGACAGAATGCAGTAGCTTAAACAGCTTTTTCAAGTAAAACCTGAAGCAGATGCAGTTTCTGCCACCTGAAGTGAACTCTTGCACTGAGAGTCCTTAGTATATTGTCTAAGCCCTCTCACCAGGTAAAGGCGTCACCTGAATAATCAAGGGTGGTAGCCAAGTTGATCTTGCAAGGAATTGAAACCCATGTATCTAAAGTGTCATTACTTGCTCATGAAGTTAAAAATTCATTCTTGCAACTTTGGAGATGCCAAAAGTTGAGAAAAATGGAGAAGTTTCCACTCAGGATACTTGGTATTTGAGGCGATATTGTTTTACCTTGGAGTTGTCTATCATAGAATTAACTGTCCCATGGACTTCCTGTTCAAGTGCTTTTCCAGATGTCTGATTTTTTGGGTGCATACAAGGCTTGAGCTCACAAGCCACAAACATTTCCAGAGATAAAGGACAGTTCAAACCCAGTGAAGACAAAGCCCTGGTGTTCTTAGCCCTATCCCAAGTCTTCCCTTGAGACATTTCTCCCAATGTTCACAGAGTGTTTGATAGTGGTCCAGGTGACTAGGAGACCCAGAGGACAGTGTCACATCAAATATACAGGTATTTGTTGCTTCTCCAAATCTAGGGTCATATTTGAGAGGTTTATGGAATGTTTAAGAGTTCATGTGAACCAAAGCTTTAAGATCAGAACATGAAGGATGAGGGCAGCCTGACTAGAGTAGTCAAGCATTTACATAGTCCCAAGTTTGTCAAGGGATTTATTTTGTTGCTGTAATTGGCAAGGCCATACTATCTAGCTTCAGTCACCAAGGAGAGCGCCATGATACTTTTGGGGCATTTTAAGTTTCAAACGAGCAGAAAAACCCTTTTGCAGCAATGTTTCCTTCTTAATCATACGTAAGCAGCACCTGATCTCAGAACACCATGATTTCAGATTTAAAAGCTATTTTACACTATAGCTAGAGCTATAG
Source organism: Callimico goeldii (assembly GCA_963573925.1). Classification (NCBI taxonomy): domain Eukaryota; kingdom Metazoa; phylum Chordata; class Mammalia; order Primates; family Cebidae; genus Callimico; species Callimico goeldii. Next base: position 51,328 of record CAUYOR010149758.1, read on the forward strand.
CTAAGACAGTTTACCTGAGATTTGACAAGTGCTTAGCATGTACTTTCAAGATAGACATACTGCAACTTTTCAGCTTGGTTCTCAGCTCATCATACAAGTTAGACACTAGAATCTAGGATTAGTGATCAAACAATGCCAGAGACCTTAACTAAGAGTGGCTCAAGTTTGGGAGATCTCACTGATCACATCCCTGGCTTATGCAATAAGAGGGCTGGAATAACTGATGCTTAGGCATCTTCCATCTTGGTCTCCGTATGACTCCTAGATGCTGTTGACTGAGTTACCATGGCAATAACAAGTGACCTTCACTGACCAATAGCTAAGCTTCCCTAGGAAGAGCAGAATGTTTCTGGGTTAAGTTCTTGCTCATTAAGAATTTGATTTAAACCTGGTTAGTGTTAACTTATCACCAGTAGTTCCATTAAATTATAGGTCCTGGGACCCTAAACCCACTTAGTACCCCTGTGATTGCCAAGTCAGTTGCCACTATAATCCAGAACCATTTGGGTAAGAGGCTAATTAGGGATATGGAACAGCAAGAGTCCCAGGTGAGCGTGGACAATGTTATGCCTTAAAGACCAGGCAGTACACAAGGATATTGGGTAGCATAGGACACAGCCAGTTGGAAGGAGCTCCCATTGGACAGATGCTTAGAACAAGACTATCAACTAAGATAATCTGAACCTACCGAGATATTTGGAAGGAAAGAAACTCTAGATTGTCATTTAGTACGTGTACACTGAGTGATAGAAGTGTTACCATTCAATCGATTCAGGAGGAGTTCAAGGCCTTGGTTAAGACATTAAGGTCACCCACCTGAGGTTGTGAAATGTTCAGACCAGATTAATCAGATACCTTCCCAGTGGATGGATGTTCACCTCAACTAGGAGATCAACTTCTGCCTCCCCAACAGTAAGCCCCACTCCCAGTATGTTCCTCTATCATACCATAGGAAGTCCTCACCAGCTACATGGGATTAGGAGGAATCAGATTGTCACAGTCCAGGTTGATTTTCTTGCAGAAAATTCTATACCCTGGAGTTACAAAACTTTAGAGAAAGCACAGGGATGGGTTGGCCCTTTAAGATCCTTCCTAGCTTGTTCCTGAGGCATATTTCATGGTCTTTATCTTGATCAGCTTCACTAGCAGTCAGACATTGCCTTTTCCTACACCTTCCGAGCATCCGGATCCACGAGAGGTGGTATGAAAAGCCACAATCTCACAGGTGCACAGACCCTTTAACAATGAAGACACTGGAACAACGTTGGAGGCAGGGCTTCTGTGAGGCAACTAGGGGGTGTATTATCCAATTGCCCCCGAGATGAGCTGGGGAGGCAGGAAGGGAGTTTCTGCCAGGGGGAGATGATTAGGGCAGACTATACTCCAATTGCTCTGTGCACAGAAATAAGCCCAGTTATGACCTGGGTTAAGAACACTCCCTTCTCTTAAGGAGAAAAGGGAAGCATGAAGTAGGATATGGGCTGCTGGAATGTTCTATGTTCTTTTCTCAAACTGCTTTGACTTTATGATTAATATACATGGTTATGAGATGTCCACATACCATATTAGAGGCCATTTTTAGCTCCCTGTGCAATTTCTGAAGTTTTCCATGATTGCCCTTAGAAGATTTTTCCCATTCTTCCTGGACATCTTGGTATGTTTCCCATGAATGTAAAATGCAGTGATCCCCGTCTGGAACAGATTAAAATGATAAAAAAAACCAAGGCATCTTGGCATGTGCCCCCTAGGAGTACCACACTCCAGGGCTGACCAATTTGGCAATTGCAAGGGCAGAAGCATACGCAGTAACCACAGTACCCACAGCCAACAGGTCTTCTAGTGCCAAGGCCTAGGATGCACATAGCATAGTCCCCCAGAGCATTCCTGTGAATGGTTATGAAGGCCAGAGGGGAGCAGCAAGCAGCAAGCATCTTGTCCAAGACAGGACAGAAGTACGATGAAGATTCTCAAGATGGTTCTAAATGAGGAGTCACCATAGTGCTGAGGACCCCCATGGTAGAGGGGCTTTGTCTCTAGATGACACATTTTCACCTGTTTCTTGGCTACATGCACTAGATTGACATAATGGGGATCCAAAGTGACCACCCTGAATGGTGGATAGCCTACCCAAGATAGTATTTGAGCATATGGGCTCAAGAGCCAGTAAAACCCTGAAAACGTGGCCAGCTCAGGCCAGATAGCACCCCAAGGAAGGGAATAGCAAATATGGTGAAGACAGCTGGGAAGTCTACTTTCATCTCCATCCCGGTGCTCTGAAGGGATCTGGTTAAAGGCTTTGGGATACTAGACCGAGAGACTATACTATACTAAGTGGAAGCTCAGTGCCAGGTTTTGAAGTAGGAGAAAAAAGGTGGACATAGTCAAGGTAATTCCCTCAGCCAACCTGGGCACCAGTCGGGCAGCTACCAACCCTTTTGCAGTGTGGCAAGTGTAGATGCAGAGCTCCACTCCATGAGCTCGACTGCTTCAAGGGCACAGGCATGGACGTTGTCATGGCCCCTCCAGTACTATGACCACAGCCACTCACGTACCCATTATGGTCCACCTCCCTCCATGAGGGCCCAGGGTAGTTGCCTTTTCCAGACGTTATCCAGCACGTCCTGCAGAACTAGCAGGACCAGAGCAATTACTGTTCAAAATTTAGACTCAGTGGCCCATAGCTCTTCCCACCTACCCCATGGCCCGATTATTGGCCTTTCTGTTCTCCTGCCCTTCCCTCCACCATGATCTCCTAACTTGCAAGCTCTAACCTCAACCCATGGAGTGTATATTAAGAGAATAATAGGTCATTTAACTGGAAATATCCCTCTCAACCATGTTGGGAAGCAGTTTTGTGGTGGCTACGATTTGCAGTTCATATTCTGGCTTTACTCATATGCCTCTGCTCAGAAGAGCCTCAAGTTTAGAATATGGGAGGATGAAGACCACTTTGTCCAGACCCAAGCTAGAAAGACTAACCATCCCTGGAGCTGGGAATGGATAGTGTGCATACCTTCACGATTCATATGCAGCCTCATCTTATCTGGCTTGGTTTAACAGCCTCACCCAATTTCAGGCAAGTAGAGGTGTGAGTGGAGCTAAATAGATACTGGATAAGGCTGGGTTATTTTTCAGAAAGCCAGCCTGATCTGATCATCAAGTTATATGGAATATCAGTTGGATCACTTTTCTTACTTTAGCAGTATACAGAGCTACTCAAATCTGACTCAGAAAAAGGTATTATATGATAGCTGTAGGAGTGGTAATGCTCATCCTGGCAGGGGGTCCTTGAGACACCATAGGTGCCATTTGACCAGTAAGAAGGTATTAAGCAGAAGTACTTCCTAGAAGTGATAGAATTGGTTTATGCTTTAAGAACAGTCAGGTTAAGACTGGTGCCTACCTCAAATGTGTATAAGATTCAGTGTAAAGATAAAACAATGATACTGTAACTTGCTGCAAGCTTCACTTCTGCTTGCTAAAGGAGATGGGAGGTAGAGGATTTGATCCAATCACTCATAACACAGGAATGTTGGTTTCAAGCAACTTCAACAAGGAAGACATCCCAACCTGTGGAAACTCCATGCTTGCCAACTGCAACAGATGCAGTGACTCGGAACCCCCTACCCCCATCATTCTGATGTCTTCACTTGCAGACAGCCCTCAGTCGTCAGCCCAAAAGGGTATAACCTAGGTTACACCTATTTCCCGACATTGCTCCAGCCAGAGACTAGTCAGCAGGACAGAGGTTCATGTTCTTACCTCTACTCAAGACAGCTCAGGTCATTCTATCTTTAGGACATGGCCAAGGCTTCCATCAAGTCTATATGAACAGCTCACCCATATACCCAACCCCACTTTCAGACCCGTTTCCAGGTGTATCAAGCCCTAGAACTCTGGACAGCAAGACAGCAGACAAGAGAGTGGACAGATCAGGGCTTTCATTTGAGAGGGTTTGAGAGACCAAGTAGAATCTAGCACCTGGAGTACCAGAGCTAAGGGTCCTTTCACCACTCTGAGACTTCAGTCCCAGGAAGCACCCATCAACTACCTTGGGATGTCTTAGAAAGTCCCAACTACAGTGTATCCAGGGAGCGTGTCTCGATCCTTCAGACCATATCAGGATGTACACACAAGCTGTAACAGAGGGGCAACTCCAACAGCTTCTAAGCTTGAAACAGTCCCATGGATCTACCCAAGTTCTTTTCCTACTTCAGTTAGGATGCCAGCTTCTGGAAGTAGACCAGCCATCTCAAAGACAGCTATTTAAACTGCTCAGCAGCCTGCTGTGATACTGGAGATAACAGTATTCCACAGGTATGCTGACATTGCCATCATCTACCTGTCCAGAGCATTTAAGCTGTGCCTCTAAAGCAATCAGGGAGGAATGTCAGTAACTTTGCCAAAGGCTTCTGAGACCATAGATGCCCATGTACTGGTATCTCAAATAGCACTTTTAAGTCTGAGCCTACGGATTAAGGGATGTCCCCCTCACTGTCTTCTCCTGGCTCCCACCTCAGCCTCCTTGGTTTTCTGAGGTCATTTCCACATTGGGCACATAACCACCAGTGGAGCTGATAGAAACTAGAGTCATGTGAAATGTCCCTTTGGACATGCAGGTAGATACAGGTTGTTTTCAAGTAGAATGTATCCATGGGAGCATCAAGCTGCAAGTAGTGCTATACCAAGAAACAGCTCAGCCGTAGAGACCCCTACCCAAGTAGGGAAGGAATTCAGAAGCAAATACCCAGATAGAACAGCAAAGTGGATCTATCCAGGGGGCCAACGGCCTTCCAAGCCGAGTCTCAGGGGCTCACAGCATTCTTGGCCGAGGGCCTCAAACAATCTGACCCAATTATTCTCTGAACAGGTGATGAACAGACGTTTAGTGTTTTCTCATAACACTGAAAGTATACCAACTAGGCAGCTGGCGCCCACTTACCACTGATCAAAAAGTATTCTCCATGAGGGAGCCACAGGGGCAGGGTCAAATGTCCCACATTTAAGTTTAGTTGGTCTGTGACATTTATATGTTGTCCTGCCACTTTAAAATGCCCCAAGTAGTTTTCTACTTGGGGGCAGCTAGATTTTCCTTTCCATTATTCTTCCTAACATTCTCTTGCACATAGCATTTCTCAACAGTGCTGGTATTACAGCAGAGACATATGCAGTCGATTACATCTGACTCTACCCTTCCTTATGAAGGTGTAATAGCTTTGAGGAAAATAGTAATAGCATCCAGACCTTTGGGATTGTGTTTGTTCCTCAGCTGGAAATTAAGATGGAAATGGTCAGGAGCAGTGGCTCGTACCAGTGATCTCTGTACTTTAGGAGGCCAAAGCAGGCAGAGCACTTGAGGTCAGGAGTTCGAGACCAGCCTGACCATCTCATCTTTTTCAAAGCTTTGGCTCTAAAGATAGTTTTGTTTCCATATATTTTAGTTCATAACCTCCCTCAGCATGGTCTCTTTCCTACCCAAGTTATGCAGTCCATTCAGAAGGGTTACTTCCCTGAGTTTCCTTCCCAATGTATACCCCACTACATGGTGTCAGCATAATTGACCAAAAAAAGCATCCATGAACATAGCACCATCAGGTTTGGCTTGGCTCGGGACATGCTGAAAGAACTAGAAGTCACAGCAGCCCTTCAGTGCGAGTTATCAGATTATTCATTTGGAAGTCAGACAGCTGTGTCTTACCATGTTACAGCACAGAGTTGTAAGGTAACACCCAATCACTATGTGAGCCAAAGCAGTGTTGGAAGTATTATCCATTCCTGACTGGTGGTTATGAGCTGCCAGACCTAGCTGCTTTTCTAGAAGAACCAATCCTACTTTGTAGATGGCTTCTAGAGCAGCAGACCCTGGAAGTTGACCTTGAAAACTAAGTATTTCTCATGGCTTTCATCTGAAGACAGTCCTAGCTAAGCAGATATTTAAGATACAAGTAGATCCCATCCCTTAGGACAGGTGAAGGCAGGTGGCTGACAATGCTTCAAAACTCCTGAGGTCTTCATGAGTAACTTTCAGAAAGGGAGTTTATTCCCTATGGAGTGGTGCTATACCAAGAAACAGCTCAGCCGTAGAGACCCCTACCCAAGTAGGGAAGGAATTAGAATCTCCCCTCCTAGAGATCCCATTCCCTGAAAATAAGTCGGAAGAGGTCAGCCTTCTAGAGGCCATCAGGGGGAGAGGCAAGTGGTCCGAGTTTTGGCATATGTCAACCTTGAGCCTTTCTTAGAAGGGAGCTCCCCTCCCAGGAACACATAACCCAGAGAAAAGTCAACAGACCAGCTACGGAGTTTAGCTGCAAGGAGAGCTCAAGAGAAGCTTGTGAGGTCAGCTCTTGGAAGGGCAGAATGGAAAAGCAGAAGCAGCAGCCCTTTCAAACCAGAAAGTGCACTGGAAAGGCCTCTGAACTATCCACTGATCACGTGCTGTTTGTGAGTGTACCCTTCTTTGCGGTTTATGGGGTGTACATGTCCTGCTCCAGCCTCACCTCAGCGACACTGAGGATCCCATTCGTTCCACTCCCCTCAATACCATGGCTGGTCAAGGACCAGCAATTGCTACCATATTCCACTAGGGAGGGGCTCGGACAGACATCCCAAATCTTTAAGAGAAGGAAATAGGTTCTGTGAGCAACAGGAAGTGAGATGCAGTTGTTTGGAGGCTTTTGCCAAGTGGCGCTTTCTGCCTCCAAGTTGCCCCTTTAAAAAAAACCTGTTCAAATGAAGTCCTTTAGCATTTTTCTATTGTCAATGAGATTGTTCTGCAGAACATAATATTCTCTTCATTGCTTTCAGTCTGCCAAAACCCACAAGGGTTCTTCTGTTTTAGTTTGCAGTCGAGACCAGTGAAGACCTTGGCTTCCTGGTGTATGAAACCGATTTCACATTTATGGCATAGATTTCTGGGAAGAACGGGACTCAGAAAAAAATTACTGCTGGTTTTAGCCAAGTCAGCACAAGTTGACTCCCTACAAATTCATTTTTAAAGAAGTGGGGCAGGGGGGACTTTGCCCAAATACTTGTTAGCATAGGTAATTCCCCTTAATCTACCTGAATTTATACCAGCAAGGCTCAAGTCCATTCAAACCTCTGAGTGGCTCTGGAGTTGAGCTTACTCCAGGAAGATAGGCCATAGCTATTAGCACCTGGCTAATGCCCTGGCCATAAGAGGGGGCCATCTAACAAACCATAGGCCTCCATGTAAGGTGGCAGATGGGGGAAAGACATCCCACTAGTAGACAAGACAGCCTATGAACTACTGAGAGCAAGGAAAGCACTCCTGATAACTCACAGAACAGGGTAAAGAATGAATAGTCAGTCTGGCAGGAGGCACAAGTGGAAAATATCAGCATCTTCCCAACACATGAATTCTTTGACCACACAGATACAAGATCTTTGGCCTCAAACACCTGGCCCTGAAGTGAGGCGAGAAAGCAGGTTGTTTCCATCTTTGAGGTGGAGCGGTCACCCAGTTGAAGCACAGCGGTGCTGTCACGGCTTACCGCAGCCTCCACCTCCCAGGTTCAAGTGATTCTCCCACCTCAGCCTCCAGAGTAGCTGGGACTACAGGCATGCACCACACCAGGCTAGTTTTTGTATTTAGCAGAAGGGTTTTACCATGGTGGCCAGGCTGGTCTCAAACTCTTGACCTCAGGTGTTCTGCCTGTCCCAGCCCCCTAAAGCACCGAGACTACAGGTATGAACCACCACAGCTGTTTCCATCTTCAGTATTTCTAGCTGAGGAAAGAACAGGACCCCAAGGGTCTAGCATAAAGGAGTTTCAAGAATGAAGGAATGTGTTTCTGAATGAAGTTAAGATGCGTTAACTTGCAGTTCTAGGCATCTGTTGGTCAGCAAGATTATTAGGACAGAGGTACAGAGGAGCTAATGACATTCAACAGATGCATGGAACTGCATATGAAGTAAGATGAAGATAGAGCTTGAGATTTAAATATAGATCTGGGAGAGAAGTCAGTTCTTAGATGAAGCTTGGGTTCAGCTCCTGAAATAGGCATCTAGAGATAAGTCAAAGCAAGCAGCCAGGTAGAAGATGAAGACTTCCCGGATATGAGAAATAGACTTTCTCAGAAATGGCTCAAGTCTCTCCTCATAGTCAAAGCAGATGTTGAGAGAATGCAGGAAGGAAGAGACACCTGGGAGACTAGGTGCTGCTCCCTCAGAGGCCAGGCATCCCGATAGCCCTGGGTACCCACGCCAGGGAAGAATGTTCAACACCAAGGGGCTGGGAGAGGCTCCCCTATCTGACTCCTGTCAGCATCCATTCCCTCAGGTATTCAGCAGTCAGGTTTGGAATCAGACAAGTTGTCCTTTCAGATCAACCTTGAGGGGAAGTCACTACCCTGATCTTCGTACCTCCTGTGTCCGATTGCTTTGGCATTTGAGTTTAATCCTTCCTTAAGTGAATGCAAAACAAACACCATGCTCTTTCTTCTTTAGGAGATAGGGATCCCATTGGTGCCTCCCATCCCTAGCTGCAGGGAAACAGACTTTTGTTCTCTCAGGTCAGGGAGGAGACACTCTGGAGGTGGCTTGCTCCCAAGCCCCTGCCTGCCCCTCTGAGTCCCGAAGTCAAAGGCTGGAGCCACTGTCAGGACTCATTAGAGAGGCCGAGTGTCTTTGCTTCCATTCTTAAGATGTCAGGCTCTGGATAATCACCTCTACAGGGAGCTGAGGTGGGGGCAGGCACCCGGGACCAAGTATTCAGGTTCATTAAGGCCAGATCCTTAATGATATTAAGGACGGATATTACTTGTCCCCCTTGCACTGAGCAGTCGTGACTAGCTTTGTTCTGGCCCTTTATGGCCTGGGAACTAATTGATCCGGGGCACGGAGGCTCCATCTCGGTGAAGGCAGGCACCATAGGAGAAGAGTCAAACAGGAATCAAGTCTCAGCGATTGTAGAGTTCTAAGACTCACTGAGGCTTTATTCCACTAGGAGGCAGTCAAGCCTGGTCAGTCTTGTTACAGCAAGCTTGGAAAAGTTTGAGTGTCTGGTTAGCTTATTTGAGTTATAAAGAGCCCATTCTAGGCCAGAAGCATTGAATGTGGTTAGAGAATAAGCTGGAGTTTGAAGGGCATTGTTTCCAGCTGTACACATTGCAGACACCTTGTGTTCCTACCATCAGTGGCCCAGAGTCGCACAGCAGCCAAGACAGACCACCTGTGAAAGGAAGCAGCCAAGAAACCCTAAGGGCAGAAGACTCCAGAAAGGAGATTCAGGAACCAGATTTACCACCAGTCCCAGAAAGCTGGGCAGCTATAGGCAAGTCAACGAGTCTTAGGCTTTCGTTATCTAAAGAAACACCAGTGCCTCTCATTTGTCTCCAGGTTATGAAAGACTGAGGGGAGAAGAGGCACACAAGTTCCATGAGACCCCCCAGCAGGATCACATGGCTTCTAAAATGGAGGTCTGTGCACCTCTACAAAGATTTACCCACAAGGGAGTCTAGGCAAACACTTAAAGTCGGCTCTGGTCAAGATGGCAAAGGATCCTCCACCAGAGATGGCCGAGCTCAAGGGGTTCCTGACTCCCAGCCACCAGTGGAGTTGTCACAATCACTCTAGCCCTGGAGGCCAGGTCAGCAGAAAAGCTGCAAGGAGGACTGCAGGGAAGACTCCTGGTTCCTGTTTTAAGTTCAAGGGATAAATCCAAGAATGTCACATAAGTTCCCTGAACACATTTCAGATTGACCCAGCGAATGCAAAGCATTTGAATGTTTTCCTAAACATGTTTCTCAGCGCACGTGAAACGCTGAGTTTCACATTGTTCGTCTTGTAAGAGCATGATAGACCGCTTGTGTAGTCACCGTTTGTGCTATCTGCAGCTAGTTTTCAGAGCACTCATCGCAACAACCCTAGGGGGCCAAGTAGGGTACCTGCTTCAGAGCACCTGTGTGCCTTTAAGAGCAGAAATTCAGTACACAGCTCACTACATGCTAGGCAGTTTTAAGCCCATTTAATGGCACTGAGAATCAAGTCAGTTGTGTCTCAGTTGAGGAAGCTAGATGAGTTGACATGCCTGTGCCACCTAAATCTCCCAACTGAGTGGTCAGGCAGGAGTCTCACTCAGGCTGTTGGGTCCCAGTCCATATTCAGTACGAGATCATACTGCAAAAAACGTGAGCATTGTCCCAGTAATCACAAGTCCAACCTTGAGGCAATCCAGTATCTCACCCGAGTGCCTATAGACTTAAGCAGCACTTTCTATTACTGGGGTCACAACAAATAGAACAGATACCCAGAAAATGGGCTCCCTCCATGAAGTGAATGGATGCTTGTGAAACTCTGAAGTATACCTTCCTGCCCAGAAAAGGAAGAGGATTGGGTGGTTTTATGGAGTCCCCGTCCTAGTGTTTTGAGACACTTGTCTTTGTATCAGTTCTTTGGGGGTGAGGGAGATCACTTTCAAGTTCATTGGGCAGCAATGTTGCAAGTTCTGCCCAGTTGTATACACCAAGTTTCTACAGAAAACAGCCCATCTCGTTTTATTCAAAAACCATGTCTGAAGACAGGCAAAACAGCCTCCCAAGACGTTCATTCTCTGGAATCATCATTTGCACCTTGGAACCCCAGCAGCACCCTTCAGTCTGTACACCAAATGAACTTAGGTTTGGCAAGGAACAGCTCATAATCAGCAGTATCTACTGTATAGTTGAGAATGGATCCTGCAGATGTGGGACGGCTGTTTGTACTTAGCAGTTAAGTGTCCCTGCAATGCAGGCGGCCTCTGACAAAGGCATTGTTCTTTGCAAAGCATCCATCTCTCAAAGACTTTCTAAATCAGGCCCAGATGTTTACATACAACTCGCATTACTTCGAAGATTCTTCTTTCTAAAGTCAGTTTTTACTAAGGTATATGCAGAATATACAATCCAGCCGGAAGAAATGCAGAAGGCAAGATTCAGATAGGTGCTAGAAACAGGCAGGACACCCTTCAGAGTCAAAGCCAACCCTCAAAGCCTATGAGGTTGGCAATATTCCCATTTTGCAGATATGATAGCTAATGTGCCAAAGACACGCAGCAAAAGCCACAGTACCAGTTTTTTGGACACTAAAGCCATGCATCAAAGACTGGAAGTCAGCCCTAAATATCAGTCCTTGCCTCTTCCCAGTAATAGAGCTTCCCTTTCTACTTGGGTAAACCAGACTGCTCAGAATAGGTGGTTTTTCTGGTAGCTACGTATAGTCATCTCACGAGATAAATAGGATGTCAAACTGAGTTCACATCCCAGGCAGTATTCTTAGAGCAGAGGTACCTCATTAATCCCATTTTATCTTCCATTGGTTAGAATCTAGACAGTGGCTGAAACTCTAGCAGAAACCTTGGAATACAATGCAAGCTTGGGAATGAATGCTTTGCAGAGTGACAAGCCTGGAGACTTGTTGAAGCCCTCTTCCAAGAAAAGCAAAGTTTGGGGAAAGAATGAGAATGTCATGTTTCTTGGCTGCAAGACTAGACTTGGGGAGACTCGGGGTAGAGTAGTGCTTTCCAGGGAACAGGGTCAAGTTAGGAGTTGAGCTACTGAGGTTTTTGGTTTCAAGTCTCTGGTCTGAACCAAAGTTTGTGATAGCTCAGGTCACAGATGTATTGACCACCACACTGAGGGCTTGTGTCGAGATCAATACTTGAGTCACCAAGACCCTCCACCACCCACCAGCACTTGTCCAACTTCACTCCTTAGCCATTAACACTCAGCCCGACTCCCCCTAAACAAGCACACACCTTGGTCTGCGTCAGACTTTTGAGCAACCAGCTGTCATGGACTATCCTCCCCATCATCTCAAGGGGTTCTCAGAAAGGGATAGTAAGAGCCCTAAGTAACTGAGGCATAGACAGTTACAGATCAGGCGACATACACTGGGCCTGGTTCACATCCTGCATATGCATTCTTAGTCTTTGCAATATTCGTTTTACAGGAGACTGAAGTTTATGGTTATACCATGTTCAGAGTCGCAACATTAAACCCAGGTTTAAGTCTTTTATGAAAGACATCAGCTTTAGGAGGGCATTAAGAAGGCTTTGGTATCCCTGAAAATAGAAATAAGGTAGTGCTGGCTCGGGATGGAATCGATTGTGGCCACTGGAAAGAGTCCCAGCTCCCACGGTGCTTACTGCCCTTCAGCTCAAGTGCCTACTTAGATTAGTCCCCGACAGATCTCAGGGGGAAATTACAAGCAAGTGTTCAATTTCTCCTTCCGCAGCAGCTTGAGGCTGGGAAATTGTTTCTCCCCGCAACCTTTCTACACTCACAGCTGTGACTCTCTGCACTGTCAGTGCCTTGCCAACAGGTTGGAAATGAATGTATTTCCTGTGAATGGCTGTCAGGGAGGACACGCGTGTGTTCACCTCCCTGTGTTCAGGCACCAAGGTCTACTGGGTGCTGGCAAACCTGGGAGAACAGTCTCAAGGCTGATGTACTAGGCATTGTCTGTCATCTGCTCATCTAGGGTTTCTGATGAAGGGGGAAGTCTTGTGGACCCCTGGTGGAGCCCCTCAAACCATGGCAGGAAGTGCTGGGACCCCAAATACCTGCATTGGGGAAGGGGAGAGAGGAATGCCTGGTTTGTGGCATTCCTTCTACCCTGAGGGTGGGCAGAGAGCTAGGATAGTGGTACACCTTTCCAGCTATGACTTCCTACACGTCTGTTCAAGTCTGCTGTTTGCTATACAACTCCTCCTGCATGGGTAGGGTATGGGAAGGAGAGTTATGTCGAATTCATCTTTTTAATGCTATGTGCAATGGTATATGCAACAATGGAGTCACTTGGAACAAAATGACCCAGTCAGCTTTCAGTGAGCCGAGACAGTATTTTCCAAATCCTCTGCAGATTTTGTTTAGATACCAGTTATCCTAAGCATTTTTTGCTGGGTTTCCTTCAAGATAGAGGGACCAGAAAGCTCTTCTAGGAGTTCCCATAGCATTCTCTTGACCCAAGGCCATTTATCAGGCTGTAATACACTGATCTGTCTCCCAGTAGGCTTAACTGTGGGGGCAAGAACATAGGAGTGTTTAGTCACACAAGATACTGGTGCACCCCAAAGTGTATTAAGGCCCCCTCATCTGATCCTTGCAGTTTTGAGAAGTCATTCCCATTTTACAGATGGAACTAGCTCAGAAATATTCACCCAGAGCATATAAATAAGGCAGAATGGAAATAGATGTAGTCCAAGGTCAATCATTGATCATTAAGAGTCATACACTAGTGTTTAGTGAACTCCACTCCATGAAGTCTTGTAATTGCAAAGAACATAACACCTAGAAGGTGGTCCCAAGGCAGATTCCCTTCAGTGATGCTGAAAATGCTACAATGATTTTCCATGTGAGAGCAAATGTCAAGGCTTGCTTTCATCTATTGTGGCAGTTTCTGCAGTGGAAATATGACCCCAAGTCATCCTGATGAGAGATTGTGAGAGCTGACAAGACTTCAAGTACAGCCTACGTTCTTACCTTCGGGAACATACTGAGGGCTGAATTAATGCCCATTACATGCATCAATTTCAGTAGTGTTGTCTACCCACCTATCTAGTCTCATTGTGTTCTGGGGTTCCAACCTGTCAGGCAGCTCTTGTCCTGTTGCTTTTACTGGAATTGATACCCAGGTGTGGCAGCCCTCACGGTTGCTAACCTGAGTGCTGTGCCATTGTTTGCTCCCTTAGCTCTGCTCACATACCCATGAAGCCCATTTCTTGTCTCCAGCTAAATCCCTTTGAAGGCACCAGCTGCTCCTCACCAGGGTCCCAGCTCAGCAATGGATAGTTTACTGGACCTGGTACAAAGAATGTGGATGCTTGTTTATAAGGTTACACCTGCAGCATCAAGGTGTTAACAAGCACGGGCTGCTCTAAGCACAAAGAGCCCTTTGTGATTGTCGATTGTATAACCATGACACTACATGGCATGATCAGGCACCACATGGGTTTATCTCCTGTGTGATGTGTGACAATGCAAGCATAGTACTTAAGGTGAGAAACATAACTGAATCCAGCATTGTGGTGATGTATTATTCTGAATATGTAATACGGAAGCTAACAATCGACTTTGCATCATCTGTAATGTAGTAAAGAATTGTTTGCAAGCCCCCCTGCCCCCCACACACAAACCACCCTGCATCCACCTTTTTTTCCTTCACCCAGGCCAAGACCAATCACACAGGGCTACAGGTAAGGGATAGTTGTGTGCTCTACCAGTGTTGCGGCTTTTTGGCAAGACTATCCACTGGACATGCAGTTGTGATTCCTTAAGAGGGAATAAAGTCTGCCGTTTGTCCAGGTATGACAATAAACTATGGAGACTAGTCCATTTACAACTTGGTCCAGAAAGTGAGAACAGGGGTAGGGGAGGGGTAGTGGAGGGGTCCAGCTATGTACTCCTATAGCAGGAAGATTTCACACTCACTGATGGTAAAGACACTAAGAGCTAGCAATAGTTCAAGATGAGCTTTTGCTTGGCTGAGCATTTTACATGCATTCCAAGTTCATCTTAGTCTTTCTCCAGACAGGGATGCATGGGGCAGGAAAGCAATATGCCTAAGTGACACAATTTGAGAGCCTCCCCAGGAAAAAAAGACACTTATCTGTGCTTATCCGAGCTAAGTATCTTATGCTATTTATCAAGTCCTCACATCTCAGGTGACTTATGGTAGCTATGGAGCCACATAGTCTGAGCACATAGCTGACTGAGGACACCGGCTGAGGTCTGCAGACAACCTGCAAAGGCCAGTCTCTCCATGAGTGGCTCCCAGTTTGACTCCAGTGGCCTTACCAAGCTTTCTTGGACTGCCTAGTATAGTATGCTTCCATTCACTCTCTTCAGAGGGCCAGACTTGTATCAAGATCGAAAGCTCTTGGCATCCTCCACCCTCTTGCCTATTTTCCAATTCTCTTGCATGTCTAGTACTGCTTTAGCTTTTGAGGAACTAGATTAATGCACGAGTACAGCATCCCACTTGAATACTAAGGTTCAGAGGTTAAGCATTTGCCTAATGCCACATAGCAATAGTTAAACGCAAATTCAGAGTCTGGAGCCCCATTTTAATTGCTCTAAGCAAAGCAATTCTGACTTGGCTCCAAACCATGAGTCCAGGCAGAATTTTCTGTAACTGGAGTGCTCAGTCTTTAGGGGTATTGAGAAGCTAGAGTGAACTTGTTTTGCAGAGTGATGACCTGAAGGAAGTCTCCTACACCTACAGGAGGTGCTTCTCTACTTAATTCTCAGGTGTGTGGATAAGTGGACCTGCCTGTGAGGCATATGCTTTGGTCTTAGGACTCTTCAGTAGCTCTAGTATACATCCACCCTCACTGCTACTAGTGCAAGATGCCACCTACCTCAGTCTCCTGCCTCCACCTAGCTTTTTCATGGCTATAGATCCAACTTTGGATCTATTAACTAGTTTAACTCTGAAACTTGAACCCTCTATACCAAGTCTTTCTAGTTTAAACTTAGCCTCCAAATACCCAACCCCACGAACCTTCCAGTGTTCCAGGAAGACACACAAAGAATGTAAGTTGTCTATTAAAAGTAGTCACAGCCTAGGTGGCCATTTAACTCATTTAAGGGGGTGGGGGTTCAAACAAGATTCAGCTAAGAAAATCGAGGTACACCTGCAGGAACCAGTGTGGAATGATCGCCACAGAATGCTTAATCAGATAAAGATACGGCAAGAATTTGATCTTATGTGAAATGTGCTTCTAATCTCAGTCTAAGCTGGGAAACGTTTAGCATGATGCTTTGAGTTATCACTTATGTTGTCTCATGGCAAATTTAAGGGATTAAGCTTTTCTAGTTGATACTAGGAAGTAGTAACAGGCTGAACTGCCTAAATCCTAGTACGTAATTGCCGGGTGTCTAGTACTGGCTAGAGTTGAGTCACCCATCGTCTCCCTGGCCCCAGGAGAGTCCTTCATTCTTACGCTTCTTGGAAGCACATGTAAGCCAAATGGGGGCTTCGAATTGGCTATCAGCTCCGTGCTGGGTCTGAGCATTGTGTTCACTGGGCATTTCACCATTGCAGGCATTTCCAGGGGATTACAATCCTCACCTCTGGACCTGCTCACATCCTGCTAGGTGTGTTCTAATCACCGTGGCAGGCCCTGGCTGTCATGCCTTATTAAATATATTGTCATGGCCTGGCCTCGGCCAGTATGGAGGGATTAAAGCAATAAAACTAAATGGACAAGTGGCCAGTATTAGAATTGTTCTTACCCAGAACTGCTGTAGGTAATGGCATACAGCTGTAAGCACCCTGCCCCCACCGTACTTCCTCCTCCCTGTACAAGCACCCCTCACTTCCCACTACCCTGGAGGCAGCTGCTTCTGTTCTCCATCAATAAGGTCGCTTGGGATTGGTCTAGCTCTAGCCATCAGCCAACTAAGCTCCTGAGGATGGAGACCTGTTGCCTAGCAACAGATAAGTTTACCGAGTCCCAGAGGTCTTAGGGGGAGAGGGTTCACGCACTTTGGCGAGGATAGCTACCACTGACACAGGTAGCAATTCTGGCTTCTTTACTTCCATGGCCCGTTTATTCCTGACAGATTAATACACCTCTCCCAGAGCTAAGTGGGCAGGGCATTAAGATGGGGGCAAGATGAACATGGTGAATCAAGGTAAAGGCTACGCTACGACTAGTCAATGTTGAGTCTTAAGTGCATCAAGAGTTAAATGACCTGGGTGTGATTATATAATAGAATCCTATTCCACTGTATGGCAATAGACACACTGAATAGAAAGCCATTACACATCTTCAGGTTAACAATGGTCATCTCAAGAGTGACTAACCTCCCACGTAATGATTGCTGAATCATGTGGAATTCACAGGTTAAATAGGAAGGATTATTTTGAAAGAGAAAGCACATGCCTAACCCTGCTCTTTAAAAGGTGCAGGCCACAAACTCGGGGCTCAGACCTGAGATCACATCCTCAGAGGTTCTGCCTTGCCTTGAGGGCCTGTGCACAGGAGACTAAGGACTGCCTGAAGGGTAAGGTTTCATCCGCTTAGATGCTGGACTTTGCTGATTTAGACTTGTGAGGTACATACTTGGGGACTGTTCCTGGGAGGACAACTATCCCAGAAACTCGGTCTTGGCTTGTACTGGCAAAACTGTTTGCCATCACGTATAAGACCAACTCAACACCCAACAGGCAGCACTGGGTAAGAGCCTGGGTTTAGAGTCTAGACCTAGAATTGAGTGTTAACTCTACTTCCATGCTGCAAGCTCACAGGAACAGGCTTGAGCTGGTTCTCACTACTGTAAGATGAGAGAATCTCATGGATTAAGACATAGAACACTGGCTTGATGCCTGGCACATGTGTCCAATGGATTTCAGCTCTTGGCATCTTGTTGCTTGAAAAATGATCTTGTTGCATCTGAGCAGGTTTGAATTTAGGTTAGTCACCACGGACTGTTTCAAGCCAACAGTGACCTTAGAGCCAGGGTTGTATCCCCTTCCTGAAGGCCTCTACGGGTTCGTTTGTGTGCAGTATGCTTACCCCGGCTTTTCTACTCTAAACATTTTAGATTCCCCCTTCTGAGAGTCACAAGCACTTGAGGTCAATGCAAAGTAGTGTGATTACCTGTGCTGCTCCATTTCTAGACTCCTGAAGGTTTGGCCAAGAATATCAGCTCAATGTCTCCTCTCAGAGCTCTAAGGCATAAAGAATGTGTCCGAGGCTGGCTCGAAGACATGTGTTTGGAAGCCTCAAGGCTTAGAGGGTGTTCTAGAGCCATTTGTCATTAGAAAGCTTTGTACAAGCTGAAGTTGACACTGCCAAGTTGGTTTAGGGACATATGCAGATGACAGACACAACTGGAAGTTGAGATCTGAGGCACAATTCTGACATGGCTCTGTTGTTTCACTTCCAACCATGCTTCCCATCTGTAAGAGCAGTAGCTTATATTTCGCCCCATCCTAAGATTATCATGAATGTCAGGAGAACACTTTAGAAGCCAGCACTGTCTAATCTGTATCACGAGCTAGACAAGACTCCCAATTTTTCCCAGGTTCCCAGCTGAGAGCACAAGTGGAGAAAGGTTGGGAAACACTGGTCTACAACTGACCAGAAGCTGAGCATGAGACAGTCTAACACCTGTCAGCTGTCGCCAGCTTAAGCTAACATCTCAGGGAAGAAGCCACACCACTGGAATTGTTTTGAAACAAGCAGCACAAGGGATGGAGGTTTTAACCCTGAACTCTGAACCCAAGAAACCCAGTCAGCTTCTTCCAACTCCCATTCTGCTCTAAAGCTCATAGTAGGACCTAGATTTAAGTTAGGCTAATGGTCTGAACACAACCCGATTGGCTGAGAGCTGGGTGACATGAAGAGACTTTCACCTGTCACTGGAGTTCCTAGCTATTCCCCAGGGAAATTAGAGCTGGAGCAAACCCCTTATAGCCAGATTGGGTTGGAGCTTGGGGTGGAGTTGTCAGTGCCTAGGTTCCCAGCCTAAGATATCTGGCTGCTCAAGTATCCCATTAAGCCGCCTACTTGAACTGCCAGTTTGAGACCTTTGAGCCAGTTCTGGTAACTCACCCCCAGGTGCTGTCAGCTGCCTGTGGTCTACCGCCACCATCATCTCTTCCTGACCTTGTGATGTTGATCCACCCAGTTTCTACCCTTTAGCTGTGTGAACCTCTGTCCAGCTGTCCATAGTCACTTTACACCTAGGCGGGGAAGCTTTACCCATCCTTCTGTGTCTAACAGTATACATCACCAGAGGTCTCTGGATTTCCCAGAAGATTAAATCTGCTCATCAACCCCTTGGTACATTTTTGTCCTCTATAGAGCTTAATTATGGCTTGGGACTTGTCCGAGACAGATGTGTTTCTAATACAAATGGGTCAAGACAACAGGTATCTGACCCATGGAGTCTAGGGATGTGATTTAATCACATGGCCATCTCAAGGAGACAAGCTCTCAAACCAACTCACTTGAAAGTATACTAGGTGCAGCCAAACTTTCGTAAGCTAAGCAAGAAAGTTTTTCCGTGAACAAGCAAGTACTCAGATTTCATCACCAGGCCTGCTTTACAGGAACTTCTGAAAGAAGCACTACACATAGAAAGGAACAACCAGTATCAGCCATTCCAAAAACATACCAAGAGGTAGAGAGCATGACCATAATAAAGAATCTACATGGACTAATGGGCAACACAACCAATCAGCATTAAACAGCAGTATTAAACTCACATATACCAATATTAATCCTAAATTTAAATGAACTAAATGCCCCAATCAATAGAGACAAATTGGATAAAAAGCCAAAACCCATCGGTATGCTGCATCAAGACACATCTCACATGCAAGGATACACAAAGGCTCAAAGGGATGGAGGAAGATTTACCAACCAAATGGAGAGCAAAAAGAGCAAAGCAGGAGTTGCAATTCTTGTCTCTAATAAAATAGACTTTAAAGCAACAAAGACGAAAAGAGATGAAGGACATTACATAATGGTAAGAGGATCAATGCAACAAGAGCTAACGATCCTATATATGCACTCAATACAGGAGCACCCAGATATATAAGGCAAGTTCTTAATGACTTACAAAGAGACTTAGGCTCCCACACAATGGTGTGAGACTATCACATTGTCAATACTAGATCAATGAGATAGAAAATTAACAAGGATATCCAGGACTTGAACTCAGACCTGGAACAAGTAAACTTAACATTGACAGAACTCTCCACCCCAAATCCACAAACATGTTTTTCTCAGTATCACATCACACCTATTCTAAAAGTGACCAATTGCCGAGTGACTGGAAGTAAATCACTCAGCAATTGCATAGCATTTCACGGGTTTAAATGAACTATTGGTTGGCTGCTTTTTTTCCCTCCCTTATTCCTTCCTGTCTCCATTGTTAAGCACATTTATTGACATAAAAGAGGTTAATACCCATTTTTAGACTGCATTCTAGCCTGGGCAATAGAGCAAGATTTCTGTTCTTTTCCTAAAAAAATATACTAGGAAAATTCCTGCAGGGCGATAGACTCGAGGGCCTTTACTTACATAACCATGAGGGATGTCAAGCATGTTGACCTACCCTTTTCCTACCCCCAAGTCTAAAGTGAAGTCAGTATGCCAACTACATGGCATCAGATCAGGGACTTGAAGGTAACTACCAGCATCTGCCTCACTTTCTCCCAGAAGGGCCCTCCCCTAAGAAAGTTAGGTGCACAAAACAGGTGCTTCAAGGCAAAAGTACAAGGTGGGCCTTTAGTCAGAGGCTTTAGTATTCCAAATCCAAGTGAGTTAAAAGCGCCAACTGGCATTTTTCTGAAGCCAGCTTCAGACCATGGCAGCTGCTGATCTTAGATCCAGGGATCTTGTCCCCATTTTGGAAACCTTACTAATGTGGACTTCTTGCATTGGGAAAGACTGAACCCCAAGATATTTTCCAGGGAGATTGATGTTCCACAAAGCTCCATCTACCAGGGAGACCCGAGATCTTGGAAGGTGACCATCTGCAGAGGAACCTGCGAGAACAGTCCTGCCCTCAAGAACAACCTTTCCAAAAAAGGTAGAACTTTAAGTACAGTAGGATGAAGACCAGGGATGGAGCAAAAACAGGAGTTATATCCTGGGAAGGAAGACGACTTCAAGAAGCAGTTTATCTGAACTGGGGTAGCACCCGGGTCCTGGTTTTTCCTGCTGTAGGATTCAGGATGTGAAATTGCTTAGGGTATCCTAACTTGGGCTTCTTTGTGTAACCATCTTTGTAAAAAAGATGGTTACACATACCCTCAAAGCTTTCCCTGATACAGGAAAGCATGTTTGTTCTAGCATAATGTATCTCACTTCTCAGAGCAAGCTATGATCACGATGCTTCGTATTTGAGACAGCTGCCTCACAGCACCCTATCCCACCCCGAGCTCATTTTAGTTCTGTCACAGCCATCTTCCATGGTCCTTGAGACAAAAGCCTGTTTTAACACAAAAAGAACACACTAAACTGTTGAGCCTTGTAGCTACCGATAAGAGCATTTGCATTTTACATCGTTAACTAGGCTAACAAGAACATACACAGGCATCACATTAGCATTGTTGCGACTGGACCATCACACCCCCAGCCCACATGCCATCCTTGTCATTACCCCCAAGTCATCCTCTGTTCTGGTTCACATGCCCTCTGGATCCCTCCCCCTGCTTCCGAGTCCGCCTTTGGAATTAGTTTAGCTTCTGTCCTTAAGGCAAGAAAGACTTGGTATGCATTCTGGGGAGATACTTTGCAACCAAGCAGATACTGCTTCTGCTTAACTTTGTTCACTTGGTTACGGACCTTTAGATTTGGTTATTGAACACTGGTCAGCTGCCGAAGTAGAAAGGTCAAGATAAGGCTGTAATTCAAGCCACCAGGTGTTCACTAACACACCCTTGCAATATAGTCTTCAGGTGTTTCCTTTCTAGATTCCTTTGAGGCTGGGAAGTGAAATGCATCTCAAGGCAAGTTATCAAGATGCTTTGCAGTGTCCTGAAGATTCTAGAATAAACCCTGATGCAGAGTACTTTAAGCAATCCTGTTGTATCCTGTTTCCAGGAGCTAAGGAGTTATCCAGTGATGCAACCCTTCAGTCAACATAGGTTAATGGAGCCATGTCTTTAGAACACACTAGAACCAACTGACCCTGTTCAGTATTTGGCCAGTGATTAGAGTCAAGGCATGTCTTGTAATAGCATTGTTAGAGCTAGGATTATTCACACTGGTAGTCATGGGCTTCTTCCCATCCATTAGTCCTGTTTCTAAGACTTACAAATAAGTCAAAACTTAGATCTGCCAAGAAAATGAGGCTTTTTCCCTCCAAGTTTTGCTCAAGTCAATTACGAGTTGTTAACTTGTAAGGATAAACCGAAGTTAAAAGAATCAGGAATTTCCAGACGAGGTGGCATGTGCCTGAAAGGAGCTCAGAAAGCCAGAACTATTTCTGCAGGAAGGACACAGAAGTAGATGGACCCACCCAGTGAACCTGAAGCCTCGGTTCCCGGGAAGGTGCGAGAGGTAGGATGCCCGAGCACCTAACAGCAGTTTCACATTCAGCCCTTGAAAGTTTGCTTCCCCCTCCCCACCGCTCAGACCCCTAATCCCACTAAAGTGGTCTAATTAGACATTTGGCCAGATGCTAGATTTCAGGACAGTGGGAGGTAGATAGACATTAAACTGAAACCACAGGACCCTCACCATCTCTGCTACAAGAGCCCACCAGCTAAATTCATGCTGTAGTCTGAACTTTCTACAATCCATGCAGTTACTAACAGCTGTGTTTTGATGCTGCTTGTGAAAGTTTGAAGTAGGTTGCACGTAGGAGCAGTTTCAAAAAAGTCAATCTCTTCTTCCCAAGGCAACCTTGTGAACTGCATGAACAAGAATTCTACCTCAGTCAAGGCAGATTAGCTGATGGCATAGTTATTTGCAAGTCCGCCAGCAGTAGAGCGCCAGACCTCACTTCAAGAAGTAGGTAAGTGAATGGGGTGAGGACTGCCGACTACAGCTGTCTGAAGTGCTCCTTCACCCTCCTGCGTTCAGGACCTCCGGTCACCAGCTACGGACAGAGTCATGCATAGACCCTAGACGTCTGAAAGTGAATACATCGTCTAAGGCACCAGAGTCAACCATGTTCAGTTTGCTTAGGTACCAAGGCTACCTCTGGTTACTGGGGTGCCCACCACTGTCGCATTGGAAGTCCAAATATAAGGTCAGCAGGTCTGCCTGGGATTAACCCAGACAGTTGCATGTTGGGTGCTTTAGCACAAGGCTCCCTTAATAAAGTATCTGTATTGGGCCGATAGTGTTACCCAGTAATCTGATATAGATGGTATGTTTTTCAGCGAAAGCAGTTTGAATGTCAAGGAAGAACTAGGAGACTCACTGAAGCCCTTTCAAGGTATCAGTCTTTAGGTTTCTTGCCTTAATCCCTTTATCCCATTCTCCCCAAAGGCGTCTGGTAGAGCTCAGATAAGTTCATGTCAGTCATAACTGTGGCAGGGTCAAAGCTGATCTTGAGCCTTTCATACCTCATTGCATTCCAGGTACAGTTGATGCTAAGACATCCCCACTTTATATAATGGGCGATATGGTTTGGCTGTATCCCCACTCAAACCTCATCTTGAATTGTAGCTCCAATGATTCTCACACATTGGAGGGACCTGGTGGGAGATAGTTGAATCACAGGGGCAGTTTCCCTCGTGTTTCCACGGTAGCAAGACTCAAGGTCTGATGGTTTTAAGGAAACTCCCTTTTGCTTGCCTCCCATTCTCTTGCCGCCACCACATAAGTGCTTTTTGCCTTCCACCATGATTGTGCTGCCTTCCCAGCTATGTGAAACTGATTCCATTAAGCCTCTAAGTTACCCAGTCTCAGGTGGGTCTTTGAGTAGCATGAGAACAGACTAATACAAATGGCCAAACACATCAAGGTCACACAAAGGCAGAAATTAACTGGGGTCGATTCTTTGTCCACATTTTTGACCAGGTTGAGAACAGCATCTGATCACCATAGAGACGAGTCTGGTACATGGTAGATGCTTTAGTATTGAAAAAGACCAATAGCACTAGACACCAAGCCAACTGCAGCACTAGCAGCATGTCATTTCAGGAATTATCAGACCAAGCTGCTACCCCCATGGTAGGGACCCTATGGGAGGTCTACTCAGATTAGATTGACATCTTGTTTTCTGGTCTTCACTAGCTCTGAGGCTGTCCATCCCCCACATCCCCTCCTGTTCTGTTATCAGCCTTGGGTTAGGGGCTGATATTAGAAGGGCTCAGATAACACTCCTTAAGTGGCAGCAAGCTGTAAACATTCCCACTGATGCCATTTGATTAGCTGGCTGGGAAAATGCCTGAAGAAGGTCCTGGCTTGTCACTGAGAGACAGGCGAAGGTGTCACATGGAGCTGCTGAAAAGCAAGCTGGTTGGGGCCACCACTGTGGAGTTATATAAAGCACTTGGCTCCAAGACAGACCTCTACAGCATCGCATGTGTGATCTGCCAGGGTGGCTGTGGGTTTACGGTTTTGGTACACATGCAACAGGAACACATTCATAGCCTAGATAAGTTAATGACCTATTAGTAGCAAGTGGGGATAAAGATAAAGCTGTTGTGTAGAAGCCTACCCCACATTCCAAAGCCACAAGCAATTTTAACACCCTGGTTATATCCTATTCAAATAGCCACTCTGTTTAGAAGGTTGCAGTTTCTAAATACATACCTATTTGAGGGAAGACAGGAGGGCTAGGGAACAAGGCTTAACTATTTTCTGGGCATGACCCGAGGATGCTAAAGCCCTGGAGGTGGGAGATCAAAGAATGAGAATTCAGCCATCATTTGAACTATGAGTTCAGTTCAATTCATAGTTCAGATGGCTAGAGACAAATGTAAAAGGTAGGAGTGTATAACTTACATTTAGGCTTTTCCACCTTCTAGAAGAAAACGGTGCTTGTTCAGACATTCTGCAAGAAACGATGGAGGTAGACTTGACATTTGTGTTTTAGAAATTTAGTTCGTGATGTCCCTACACAATCCCTTCTGCCTATTGCTACAAGTTTAAAATGCCTGCCAACAAGCCAGGATTGAGGTTTGAGTTTCCCATCTTGTCAGGATTCCACTTCTCCGGGCAATTCCCGGCAGCATTCTGCCTTAATGCTAATGAGGGGGGAACCATTTGCTGTGAAGGTATGTTTTTTGGAAAGCAATTTAACAGCTAATAAGAACTGTACCTGGCACCCTTAAAATGATCAGCACCCTACTCCTGCAAGTCTACCCCACACTAAAGTATCAGTTCAATGATTAAGTTTATTCTATGTTTAGGGACAAAAACCCCCAAGAAGTTTAGGTCAGGGGATGGGAGAGTTACTTGAAACCATGACACCATTGGAGTGACTGAGCTTAAGTTCACTGACTTCATTTGCCCTCCCCACCCACCCAGACATTAGAAAGTTTGCCCAAGTAGATCTACAAGGAATCTAACTTTAAAGTCAGGTAAGTCCAAGAATAGGACTCCTGACACTGATCAGGAGAGAGCTGGAGTAGCTCCGTTAGTGTCAGACAACACTGACTGCAGAGGGAACAATCACTCCAGATAAAACGTTCGTCAGACTCCTGCTGAAGGCCCAAAAGATCAGTGGGATCAGTATCCCGAGCCGATAAGCTTTTCTTACAGCCATCAGTGCTCATGAGGGCAACCAGCCTACTAATTCCCAAAGTGGACAGTTTCACCCATAGGTCCAGCTTTGTCACAAATGCCTTTTGTGAACTCGATACATGGGGCATCTTCTCAGAACAAACCAAGCTAAGTAGGAAGAACTAAGGGCACAAGATCCCTACCCATCCCTTTGATAACGTGAGTATTAGAATCTAAACTGGGTACAGCTACTCCCTGCAGTTTCCTAGGAAGAGCCAGGGAGAACCCAGTGTTGCTCCAAAGTGAGCCAACGCAAGTTCTCTTCCATAACTTTAGATAACTCTTCGTGCAGCAGGATGTCTAGGCCAAGAAATCCACCCACCAAATCATTGCCTTCTGCCCGTACTGGTCAAAAAGCACCAGGTAGACAGGTTACCTTTGAAGGTCCTTGGAGTAGCTCCTACATGTGAGCTCTCAGAGTCCCAGCTGCCAGCCCCAGTCACGCTGGGCAATTCTTTCTTAAACACAAGGGAAGTAGCACACTGAAACAAGTTATACATCCTGGCAGGAGTGTAGAGAACACTGAAACCTAGTGTTTCATGCCTACTTTAAGCATTTAGGATTTTTCTTTGAGGTCTTACCTCAGGGTGCAGTATGGTATGTGTACGAGGATGTCCATGTTTCTCAGCACAGGCTCTTATGGATGGACAGGGCTCTGCCTGGTCCTCTGGCCAGCACTAGGAGCCAAGCAGCCAGGTTGTATACCCGAGGCACACATCCAGCCTGCAGTAGTGGTGTCTGGGTTAGCCTTAAGGACCTTCAGGGACCTGAATGAGGATGCCAATTTAAAAAAGGAGTTTAAGAATCCAGATTGTATTCCCCACTAATAGAAGCTAGGGGATTCTGGCTAGTCTTTGTGGCCTCAGAGCTAGGACAGACCAGGACTAGTGCTACTGAATAAGACATGTTGCTCCCAAGCCAAGCCCCACCTGGCATTCCTTAACCCATCTCGGATTTGGTTCCCTGAAGAGCTTAACACCGTTTAGGGTTTACGGCATATCATAGGTCCCAGAAGTTGGGTATCGGATGATGTAACTGAGCAATGAATCCCCTTACCTTTAAAGCTAGGGTTGCTTTAAATGAAGATTCTGGAAAAGTGACTAGCAGGTATAGTATGGTTGGTTTAGTGTGATGTCATTTGAGATTTGACACTCACATGATGGAACTTTTTCCTCCAATAGGATGAGTCTTATCTAGACTTAACAGTATATGGAAGAAGTTCTATGCCTCCCTGTAACATTGGGTACATATCCGAGATCTTTTAGAAAGCCTTTGCTTAGTCTTCGGTCCACCCTTCTTTGAAAGGTAGTTTCATAACTAGCTGTTTTCTAGCAGACATCTGTTCATCTAGATGGCGAATTTCAGCATATGATGTTGTGGTTGAAGTTGTGTTGAGCCATCGTATGCTTCTGCAACCACCTCTGGCACTTGCTTATAGAAGAGGTGAACCTAACCCAGGCAGCCTATTCCTGGATTAGGACCTCACATTTATAGTCAGTTGACTTCAGGAAACGATTCTCAGTTAACACTTTAAATATGGCAGCCAAGATCTGCCAGTTTAAAGCTCAGGAGACATCCTGTCTGGTGGAAAGGACTTGGGAAGAAGTGTTCCTGATGCTCAGTTCATGTAGTCCAATACTGCTGTGCTAGACACATTAGCCCACTTGGTGAAACAGCCAAAGTACCCACTCACTGCAGAACTCTGTCTGGTCAGGCAATATGTATACATAAGATCGTTACTAGCAGGGATACTCGTTTCAGTCTTCAGAAAAGGGAGGTAAAGTTCAGACGAAGATTCACTTTAGTGTGAACCTAGAAGACTGAGCTAGAAGAACTCAGTCTTATAGCTGGACTGTTTCAAGATTCAGGGAAAGTGGGTTTAGCAGCACTGAATAAGACATGTTAGATAAGTCTTTGTACAGCAGGTTATCTAAGCCAAGAAATCCACCTACCAAATCCATTGCCTTCTGCCCATAGTGGTCACAAGGCTACAGCCCTAGGTAGACAGGTTACCTTTGAAGGTCCTTAGAGCAGCCCAGAAGTGAGCTCTCGGGAGAGTCCCAGCTGTTTAGCCCTAGCCACACTGGGCAATTCTTTCTTAAACACAAGGAAGTAGCACACCAAGGAACTTGCCACTACTGGCAAGAGGTTATATATATCCTGGCTGGAGTATAGACGGAACATTGAAACCTAGTGGTTCATCCCTACTCTAGGATTTTGTCTTGAACAAAAGCTTATTAGAAAGCTAGGTGCCGAGTGGGGTTCACAGTACTGAAAGTGGATCTTTATCACCACCCCCCACCGATTCTCAGCTTCCCTTTCATTGGCTGGCAGTGCTCATTTGTTCCATTACTCCCATGAAATAGCTTGTGCCAAGGGTGCTACTGCAGCTCAGATCACCTCCAGGTTAGAGCCCACAAGCCACTCGATAGAAGTCAAACCTTATCCCAACATGGGTGTTTTACGTGAGGCTTCCAGCTTGGCATGGACAGCAGCCCACCCAGCTCCAGAGTCCTTTGAATCCTGTCTTCAAGGGGGATGGAGACATGAACACAGGCAAAACACGATGTGTGCCTGGTTATCTTCACCCTTCAGGGATGTGTAAATAGGAACCTTTGAAATATACCTGCTCCTGGATACTACACTGGAGAACCACTGGCAAAGAGTTACAAAGATGTAGCCCAAAGAGAATGAATCCAAGCAGGAAAATATTCAGGAAAACTTTCCCAACCTTGCAAGGCAGGACAATATTCAACTCCAGGTAATAGAGATCAGATATTCCTCAAGAAGAGCAACCCCAAAGCACATAATCGTTAAATTCACCAGGGTTGAAATGAAGGAGAAAATACTAAGGGCAGCCGGAGAGAAAGGTCAGGTTACCCACAAAAGGAAGCCCATCAGATTCACAGCAGACCTCTCAGCAGAAAACCCTACAGGCCAGAAGAGTGGGGGCCAATATTTAACATCCTTAAAGAATTTTCAACCCAGAATTTCACATACAGCCAAACTAAGCTTCACAAGTGAATGAGAAATAAAATCCTTTATAGACAAGCAATCGCTGAGAGATTTTGTCACCACCAGGCCTACATAACAAGTGCTCCTGAAGGAACCTCTAAACATGTAATAGCAAAACCAGTACCAGCCACTGCGAAAACATACCAAATTGTTAAGACAATCAACACTATGAAGAAACTGCATCAACTAACAACATAACCAGCTAGCATTTCAATGACAGGATCAAATTCACAAATAACAATATTAACCTGAAGTGTAAATGGGGTAAATGCACCAATTAAAAGACAGAGACTTGAAATTCGCTAGAGTCAAGACCCATTGGTGTGATATATTCAGGAGACCAATCTAACATGCAAAGAAAAACATAGGTTCAAAATACAGGGATGAAGGAATATTTACCAAGCAAATGGAAAGAAAAAAAAAG
>CAUYOR010149764.1:0-11016 GCA_963573925.1 Callimico goeldii
GCGCAATCTCGGCTCACCGCAACCTCCGCCTCCTGGGTTCAGGCAATTCTCCTGCCTCAGCCTCCCGAGTAGCTGGGATTACAGGCAGGCGCCACCATGCCCAGCTAATTTTTTGTATCTTTAGTAGAGACGGGGTTTCACCATGTTGACCAGGATGGTCTCGATCTCTTGACCTCGTGATTCACCCGCCTCGGCCTCCCAAGGTGCTGGGATTACAGGCGTGAGCCACCGCGCCCGGCCCTCATGTTCTTTCATGTTTGTTAAAAAACATTCTCCTTTCTTCTAGAAAGTTTGGGGCATGATTCTCCCCACCTCCCTTAATGATAGGCTCATGCAATATCTTTTCATAGAGCTAAAGAAATCCAGCTGAAAAAACAGCCTAAAATCAAACAGAAAAAGGGGGGGGGTTTCCCTCTGAGTACTTAGTATATATGGTCTGTAATCAAGTGCATACTGCCTGGTAGTGCTTAAGTTAAAATCTCAAGGTAGTCAAACCTCTTCAGTTGATTGTAAGCTTTTTGGGAGTGTGATTATATCTCATGTCTTCTCCACACAGACACAGAAAGCACCAAGCATGCAGCTGGATACACAGCAGGTGTGTGTGTGATTATGGCAAACTAGGGATGAAGGCTGGATTTCACTCAGGAAATGTATTTTTCTTTTTTTTTTTTTTATCAGAGTCTTACTCTGCCACCCAGATTGGAGTGCAGTGGTGCAATCTTGGCTCACCACAACCTCTGCTTCCTGGGCTCAATCAATTCTCTGGCCCCAGCCTCCTGAGTACCTGGGACTACAGGCACACCCTCCTGAGTACCTGGGACTACAGCCTGGCTAATTTTGTAGAGATGGGTTTCGCCATATTGCCCATGCTGGTCTCAAACTCCTGAGCTCAAAGCAATCTACCCACCTAGGCCTCCCAAAGTGTTGAGATTACAGGCATAAGCCACCATGCCCAGCTTTTTTTTTCTTTCTTTTTGTAAAAAAAAAAAAATCATATGCACTTGTGGTAAATAAGACAAAGAAAAAATCAAAATCAGACTGGTGTTTTTATCAGAGAAAAACTAAAATTATGGCACATCCTTACAAGTAAATGCTATACTGAACTGTAAAAAGAAGTAAATAGATGTAATAACTAATGTGGGAAAATGTATATGATTTATGAAGTAAAAAAAGAAAGTTGTAGCACCATACACACTACATATAATTCCATATTTATTTTAAAATTAATCTGAGAAAAGTGACACCATTTGTCACTTCTAGCTATATTCATCTCTAGGATCCCAGCAGCTGGCATCTAGCCAGGGTTTGGTAAATGTGTGTAAGATGACTACGGCAATACCAAGGACTCAGAGTAGCACTTAAAATACTCCCAACAGAGTGTGAATTCTGACCTTTTTCTGTTACCTCACAACAAGCAGGATTTTCCTACTGGTGGGCAAGAAGGAAAGGGAAGTGGTATGTACAATTAGCCCAAGATAAGAGAATGTTAGACTGAAGATCACTAGTTCAAGCCCAGATTTGGGTGATGCTTTCCTTTTTGCCTTCTCTCTCTCTCTCTCATCTATATATCTATTAATCAATTTTTCTAACTTCTTGGCCAGGCGTGGTGGCTCATGCCTGTAATCCCAGCACTTTGGGAGGCTGAGGCAGGCAATCACCTGAGGTCAGGAGTTCGAGATCAGCCTGGCCAACGTGGTGAAACCCTGTCTCTACTAAAAATACAAAAAAAGATCGAGAGCGGTGGCTCACACCTGTAATCGCAGCACTTTAGGAGGGTCAGGAATTCAAAACCAGCCTGGCCAAAATGGCAAAACCCTGTATATATTAAAAATACAAAAATTAGGCCAGGTGTGGTGGCTCATACCTGTAATCCCAGTACTTTGGGAGGGTGAGGTGGGTGGATCATGAGGTCAGGAGATGGAGACCATTCCTGGCTGACATGGTGAAACCCCATCTCTACTAAAATACAAAAAAATTAGCTGGGCGTGGTGACATGCACCTGTAGTCCCAGCTACTCAGGAGGCTGAGGAAGGGGAATCGCTTGAACCTGGGCAGCGGAGGATGCCATGAGCCGAGATCATACCACTGCACTACAGCCTGGGTGACAGAGCAAGACTCCATCTCATAAAAAAAAAATACAAAAATTAGCTGGGCATGGTGGTTGGTGTCTGTAATCCCAGCTACTTGGAAAGCTGAGGCAGGAGAATTGCCTGAACCTGGGAGGCAGAGGTTGCAGTGAATTGAGACCACACCATTGCACTCCAGCCTAGGACACAAGAGTGAAACTCTGTCTCAACAAAATAAAAATACAAAATAATTATCCTGGCTTGGTGGTACATACCTGTAGTCCCAGCTGCTCGGGGGGCTGAGGCAGGAGAATTGCTTGAACTTGGGAGGCAGACGCTGCAGTGAGCCAAGTTCATGCCACTGCACTCCAGCTTGGGCAACAGAGCAAGACTCAGACTCAAAAAAAAAAAAAAAACTGTTTCCTTTTTATTTTGAAAATTTTAAACTAGAAAAGTTGCAGGGCTAATACAATAAACATCTGTACATTTGCCTAAATTCACCAAAGATCAACTTTTTGATGCATTTGTTTTACTTCCCCTTTCTGTGTCCCTTTGTGTGTGTAGATGGCATTTTTGCCAAACCATCTAAGAGTAAGTTACATAAATTATGATACTGCAACCCTAAAACTTCAGCATGTATCTCCTAAGAACATTTGCCTATTTTTATATATGTCTTACTTTGAAATAGTTTAAGATACAAAAAAATTGCAAAAATAGTACAGAAAGTTCCCATGTGCCACTTATCCAGCTCCCCCCATGATCACATCTTATATAACCATAGTACATTATCAAAACCAGGAAAATGACATTAATACAACACCTTCATTCAGCTACAGACCTTATTTGGATTTCCTTAGGTTTCTCCCTTCTCTCTCCCACCCTCTAAATTTTTATCATGCGTACAGATTTGAGTAGCAGAAATGTTCCATTACCACAAAAATTCCCTCCTCTTAGCCCCTTTGCAGTCACATCCTCCCACACCCCTACAACCCTAATTCCTGTCAACCATTGATCTTTTCTCCAGCACTATAATTTATTCACTTCAAGAATGTTTTATAAATGGAATCAGGTAATATGTAACATTTTGAGATTAGCTTTTACTCAGCAAAATGCCCTTAGGATTCACCCCAGTTGTTTCTTTTTTTTTTTTTTTTTGAGATGGAGTTTCACTCTTGTTACCCAGGCTGGAGTGCAATGGTGCGATCTCAGCTCACCACAATCTCTGCCTCCTGGGTTCAAGCAATTCTCCTGCCTCAGCCTCCCAAGTAGCTGGGACTACAGGCACGCACCACCATGCCCACCTAATTTTTGTATTTTTAGTAGAGACAGGGTTTCACCATGTTGACCAGGATGGTCTTGATCTCTTGACCTCGTGATCCACCCTCCTAGGCCTCCTAAAGTGCTGGGATTATAGGCGTGAGCTACCACGCCTGGCCCACCAATATTGTTTCATGTGTCAATGGTTCACTCTTTCTAATGGTGAACAGTTTTCCACTGTATGAATGTATCTTGGTTTGTTTATCCATTCACCTGCTGAAAGACATTTGGGTTGCCTCCTATTTTAGTATATCATACAGAAAGCTGCTGTGAACATTCGTGTACTCATTTTTGTGTGAATATAGGTTTTCCTTTTTCTAGGCTAAATACTCAGAAGTGAGACTGCTGAGTCAGATGGTAAATGTATATTAATTAATTAAGTTTAATTAATTTATTTATTTTGGAGGCAGAGTCTCCGTCTGCCACCTAGGCTGCAGTGCAGTGGATCCCAGCTCACTGCAACCTCCACCTCCTGGGTTCATGTGATTCTCCCACCTCAGCCTCCCAAGTAGTTCGGATTACAGGTGCACACCACCATGCTTGGCTAATTTTTTGTATTTTTAGTAGAGATGGAGTCTCACCATGTTGCCCAGGCTGGTCTTGAATTCCGGAGCTCATGCTATCTGTCCACCTTGGCCTCCTAAAATTCTAAGATTACGGTAATGGCTTGGGCCACTGTGTCCGGCCAAATATATATTAACTTTATAAGAAATTACTAAAGTGTTTTTCCAGATTAGGTGTACCATTTTACATCCCCACCAGCTTTTCTGGTGGGAATAAATGAAAGATCCGGCTGTTCTGCATCCTTATAAGTACTTGGTATTGTCAGTGTTTTGTGTTTAAGCCACTCTAGTAGGTATGTCACATAATTGTGCTTTGAATTTGGTTCCCTGATGGCTAGGTACGTTGAACATATTTTCATGTGCTTATTTGCCAACTGTATACTCCCTTTGGTAAAATGCCTATTCAAGCCATTTGCCCATTTTCTAATTGGAATGTTCTAATTAACGTTCATTAAAACATACCAATTAGAAAATGGGCAAATGACTTGAAATGTTACGTTCAGAAAGTTCTTCACAAATTCTGGATACATATTCTGGATATATTTGTTGTAATTTGTAAATATTTTGGCTCATCTTTTCATCTTTTTCTTTTTAGAGGAGTCTCACTCTGTTGCCTAGGCTGGAATACAATGGTGCGATCTCAGCTCACTGCAACCTCTACCTGCTGCATTCAAGCAATTCTCCTGCTTCCACCTCCCGAGAAGCTGGGACTACAGGTGCTCACCACCATACCCAGCTAATTTTTTGTATTTTTAGTAGAGACAGGGTTTCACCATGCTGGCCAGGCTGGTCCCAAACTACTGACCTTGTGATCCTCCCGCCTCAGCCTCCGAAAGTGCTAGGACTACAGGCATGAGCCACTGCGCCTGGCCTTTATCTTCTTAACAGGATCTTTTACAGAGCAAAAGATTTTAATTTTGATGAAGTTAAAAGTATTGTTTTTTTTTTCTTTTATGAATCTCATGCTTGGTGTCATGCCAAAGACTTCCCAAGTGGTTGTAACAGAAAGCATTTTCAACCCCTTTTTTCACCTCACATGTTATTCACAGGTGCAATCATAGTGCACTATAGTCTCAAACTCCTGGTCTCAAGAGATCCTCCTGCCTCAGTAACTGGGCCTATAGGTGTGCACTACTGCACACAGCTCCCATTTCAATTCAGATCAATCACAGAAATAATTACAGAAGACTGTAGTCATTATGAGCCATGTGAGTGCTGCAAAGGCTATGGGTAGGAGGAGAGTTTAAGAGAGGGATGGATCGCCTTCCATTGGAGATACCAGGAAAAGCTTCATAGAGGGGCAGCATTTGAGCCTTAAGGATCTCAATAGTTGAAGTAAGGCCGGGGAGGAAATTCCAGAAAGAAGGAACTGTGTAAGTAGAGGAAGAGGACTGGGACAAGGTTAAGATCAAGAAGCAAGGGTGGGGGGAAGAGAAGAGGGAGATAATAAGATCACTTTCAGATCTACGGTATTTGAAGACCAGCAAGCATTCACGCGGAGATATCCAACAGGTAGTCAGATATGTGAATTTGGAGGTGGAAATTAGAAATAGGGGTTTGAGATTCATTGGCACAATGAATCCCTTCGTTGTATGCCCACAGCAACTTGTACTTTCCTTAAGAGCACTTCTCACGACTGTCATTAACAATTAATGGTATAATTAATTGCTTGATCTCTGTCCCTCCTACTAGAATGCCAGTCCCATGGAGGCAGAGCCCACATCTGCCTTATTCCTATGGAGAAGGCACCTACTGCAGAGCCTTGGATATAAACATTCAGTAACTATTTGGTGAATGAATGAATGAAAGAAGTTGATACTTCTAACAGCTACCATTTACTGAACGTGCACACAGCAGGCACTGTGATGCCTGCTTTGTATACATAATCCATTTAAACCTCACAGTCATTTCATGAGAGGTAGATCTGGGGATCTCAATCCCCTAGATTCAGTGGGTTGTGGGTAAAGCCTGGGAATCTGAATTTAAGTCCTCAGGTAATTCTAGTGATCAGCCAGGTTTGCAGAGCACTCTGGTGGATTGTTTTATTGAAATTTCACAGACAATTTCAAGAAATTAAGGCTCAGCAAATAATAGTAACATGTTTGAGGTCATTTGGCTAGGAAAAACCATGATGCAAAACCAGATCTCTCAGGGAGAAAACTTTATAAACCTCCCTGCTTCTGGGAGATCCAGTATCTTAAAAAGAGAGTTTGTTATTATTTTTTGATACAGGGTCTCACTCTGTCACTCAGGCTAGAGTGCAGTGGTGCAATCTCAGCTCATTGCAACCTCCACCTCATGGGCTCAGGTGATCCTCCTACCTCAGTCTTCTGAGTAGCTGGGACCACAGGCATGTGCCACCACACCCAGCTAATTTTTGTATTTTTGGTAGAGACAGGGTTTGCCATGTTGCCCAGACTGGTCTCAAACCCCTGGGCTCAAGCAATCCTCCCACCTGAGCCTCCCAAAGTGCTAGGATTACAGGCATGAGTCATGGTGCATGGCCTAAATAAAGTGTTTACGAAGAAAGAGCAGAAGGCCAAGAACTGAGTCATTAAAACCAAGGAGAGTGGTCAGCACTGTCAAATGCCACAGAAAGACTGGAGAATGTGGCATTAGGGAGAACTGGGGATAGCTGGCAATGTGTCTGTGGTGTCCAAGTGTGCCATTAGAGGAAGATGAATTTACAGCCCTGGCATACACAGGGAACTCCCTCAGGAAACCTAGCCAGCTGGAAGGAGTTATGGATTGAGGCTCAGCCAAGATCACTCGTTCACAAGACAGCTTTGTGCTAAAATTATTAAAGCCAAACATCTGGGCCTGTGAGGTGGGATACCAAGAGAGGGGAGGCATAAGTCCCAGAGGAGAATACCAGTTTGGAATCTCAGGTAAACTGTTCAGAAAATGCAAAATGCAGCTTTGCCATGGCAACTGCCACTTTGTTGGAATATTTAGGCCTTTTGCCTCACTTTCTTCTGCTCTATGTGTGTTTTGTCTTTGGGGTACCAATTCCACTGGAGGATGGGAAGGGAAAGAAAGGTGAACTCCAACCAGGACATTTTGCTCCTGTCTTTCAGTAGTATTAGCCAGGAGATCTGTGCAAGGATGTGCTGGACGCTTTTCTACAATCCTCTCCCTAAACCCAGCTGGTGGATGTGAAACCATTCCTTTCATTTGAAAAAGGATGATGATGACCATAACTCTTTGTATCTATACAGCTTACAAAGCACCTTCACATGCTTCAGCTCAAGCTTTCATGACTCTTGGGAGGTAGGTGTTGTTATCCCCACATGCTTAGTAAATGGCAGAAGCCACAATTCAAACCCATTGCTTCTGACTCTGAGTCCAGTATTCTTTCAATTAAAAATCAATCACAAATCAGCACATGATTTGTTGCTGGCCAAAACTCTACTGAAGCCCACTTAGTCCTACTCTGGCTCCATGGAAAAAAAATATTTTTTTTTGAGATGGAGTCTTGCTCTTGTTGCCCAGACTAGAGTGCCATGGCACAATCTCAGCTCACTGCAACCTCCACCTCCTGGGTTCAAGTGATTCTCCTGTCTCAGCCTCCAGAGTAGCTGGGATTACAGGCATGCGCCACCACACCTGGATAATTTTATATTTTTAGTAGAGATGGGGTTTCTCCATATTGATTGTGCTGGTCTCAAACTCCTGACTTCAGGTGATCTCTCCACCTCAGCCTCCCAAAGTGTTGGGATTACAGGCATGAGCCATCACACCTGGCTGTGCTACACAGAAATTAACGTGACTTCAAGAGTCTCACTGCAGGCCGGGCGCAGTGGCTGATGTCTGTAATCCCTGCACTTTGGGAAGCCAAGGCAGGTGGATCACCTGAGGTCAGGAGTTCGAGACCACCCTGGCCAATATCACGAAACCCATCTCTAATAAAAATACAAAAAATTAGCCAGGCATGGTGGCGGGCACCTGTAATCCCAGCTATGCAGGAGGCTGAGGCAGAAGAATAGCTTGAACCCAGCAGGCAGAGGTTGTGGTTAGCTGAGATCATGCCACTGCCCTCCAGCCTGGGCAAGAAGAGCAAAACTCCGTTGTTGTTGTTGTTGTGTGTGTGTTAGTTTGTTTTGAGATGGCGTCTCGCTCTGTTGCCCAGGCTGGAGTACAGTGGAACAATCTTGGCACACTACAACCTCTGCCTCCGGGGTTCAAGCAATTCTCCTGCGTCAGCCTCCCGAGGAGCTGGGATTACAGGTGTGCGCCACCACTCCGGGCTAATTTTTGTATTTTTAATAGAGATGGGGTTTCACCATGTTGGTCAGGCTGGTCTCGAACTCCTGACCTCAAGTAATCTGCCCATCTCGGCCTCCCCAAATGTTGGGACTACAGGCATGAGACACTGTGCCCAGCTCTGTCTCAAAAAAAAAAAAAAAAAAAGTCTCACTGTAGAATTATGTAGTAAAGAGAGAATGTATGTTTGTCTTTGCTTGCTGGTGACCTTGTGCTGCACCAGCACCTCACTGTCTTATCTATAAGATGGGGGTGAGGGCCACCTTGAAGCACATTCAGAGGAGGTAAACCTATGAAAAAGTGCCAGCACAAGTACTGGCAGATAATCACTATTCAGCAGTGTTAGTAATCTTTAATTGTTCACCTTACCAGGTCTTTCTGAGCACAAAGACCTCAGAATTGAGTCCCTCTACCTCAAGGCTTTGGTCTGTGATGAGGAACCAGAGGGACAGGCTGTGACAGGGCCTGACCATTTTCCATAACATTAAGCACAAAGCCAAGAGATATGCTCCAAAGTCTCATAAGATCCCTTTTCACCCTTCCTTTGATGGCCTGTCCCAAGCATATTTCCCTTTCCCCATGAAGTAAAACTTACCCTAGGACTACGTCCTTGAAGATTCCAAGATCAAAAAAAAGGCCCTCAGTCTGGAGTTCTGGAATATAGCTAAAAAGGTCTTCCTACTCCCTCTCCAAAGCCATATCCACATTCTGAGTGACATTAGAAGCTTGAAAGTGGGTACATACTACAGACCTCACACTGACCCCTCCCAGCCTTCATCTTTTCAGATCCATTCTTTGATTTCTACCCCGCTTCCCACCAACCCTACTATGTGGTAAAGGAGGCCGGCTCAGTCACCAGCACTCTCCCCTACTCTGGAAGTTTAACTTTTTTCAGGGATCTCTTTTCTCCAAAAAGAGATCTCCAGAGTAAGTGGCTCTCCAAAGCCAGATGAGGACCTGCCCTGCTGGATTTACACAGACTGAAATCTCAAATGCCCACATGATCAGAGAGGTAAAGTAAACGAATTAAGAAGGTGGGGGTAATTCAGTGGAGAATTCACTGTAGTAAACAGGAAAGCACACTTCTTATACAAAGGGCAAGGGCAACTCACCTCTGCCCACTGTGGGATCCCACCTCTTACCATTTTCAGAAGAAGCCAGAAATTCAATTTCTTTTTAGGTGAAACCTCCTGGTTTGAAAACGCTCCTTTTGAAATGTTTTAAAACATAATGCTCTAAACACAAAAGTCTGCAGCCCCCTTTCTACCAGCTTGTGGTCCTGGCCTGCGCCATGCTTTAGTGCCCTATCGATGAGCCCCAGCAATTCCCAGTGCCTCCTGCTTCTCCAAGTCTGGCCTCTTTACCTCTCTCTACCTCTGCTTCTCCCCACTCTCCGCAGCTCGGGGTCACTTTCTTTACCGATCTCCCCTCTCTTCTGGGGGAGAGGCGCTTTCCAAGCATCTACCCGCCCAGAGCCTCCCAGGAGATGTAGAGGGCCACCTGGAGAGAGGATCTCTGACTTTTCTCCTTGGGGACCCTGAGCCACCCGAGGAAGGAGCAAAGCCTCGCCCAGTGGGTTCCCACTGCAACTGGGAAAACAGGGCCTCGCCCTCAAAACCCAAGAGGAGAGTGGGTGTAGGGGACACCTCTCAGAAACCCCTAATCTCCCAGTGGGTTAAAGAAGAAAGAGGAGATAGTGTCAAGGGATGCGACAGAGCTGTGTAGTTTCCGAATGGGAAACCTCAGTCGTTTAGGGCACCCCTCTGCTGGAGTCACTTCAGAAGCAGTGGATTCTTGGGGAGAGGCGGTGCAGACAGGAGCGACTCCGACGCAGATGGCCCTGACCCCGCGCCCCAGGTCGTCGAGCGCGCAGCTGCAGTAGTTGCTGCGCCTCCCCCGCCCCCGCTCCTGGATGCCCCCCTTCCCTCTCCCGGCCAGGCTCGGAGCAGGAGCTCCGCCCCCAACGCACCGCCCCAGTCCCCGCGCCTTAAAAGCCAGCGCGCACCGCCCCGCCGCGCCCTGCCTGCCGCACCTCTCCGTGCTTCTGTATCTCAAGCAGAAGCCGCACGCCCGGCCCGGATCCCGGCACCATGAGCTTCGGCTCGGAGCACTACCTGTGCTCCTCCTCCTCCTACCGCAAGGTGTTCGGGGACGGCTCCCGCCTGTCCGCGCGCCTCTCCGGGGCCGGCGGCGCGGGCGGCTTCCGCTCGCAGTCCCTGTCCCGCAGCAATGTGGCCTCCTCGACCGCCTGCTCCTCGGCCTCGTCGCTCGGCCTCGGCCTGGCCTATCGCCGGCCGCCGGCATCCGACGGGCTGGACCTGAGCCAGGCGGCGGCGCGCACCAACGAGTACAAGATCATCCGCACCAACGAGAAGGAGCAGCTGCAGGGACTCAACGACCGCTTCGCAGTGTTCATCGAGAAGGTGCATCAGCTGGAGACGCAGAACCGCGCTCTGGAGGCCGAGCTGGCTGCGCTGCGGCAGCGCCACGCCGAGCCGTCGCGCGTCGGCGAGCTCTTCCAGCGCGAGCTGCGCGACCTGCGCGCGCAGCTGGAGGAGGCGAGCTCGGCGCGCGCGCAGGCCCTGCTGGAGCGCGACGGGCTGGCCGAGGAGGTGCAGCGGCTGCGGGCGCGCTGCGAGGAGGAGAGCCGCGGTCGCGAAGGTGCCGAGCGCGCCCTGAAGGCGCAGCAGCGCGACGTGGACGGCGCCACGCTGGCCCGCCTGGACCTGGAGAAGAAGGTGGAGTCGCTGCTGGACGAGCTGGCCTTCGTGCGCCAGGTGCACGACGAGGAGGTAGCCGAGCTGCTG
>CAUYOR010149766.1:0-29284 GCA_963573925.1 Callimico goeldii
TTGTTCCAGGGCCGGGCGCAGTGACTCAAGCCTATAATCCCAGCATTTTGGGAGGCCGAGCCGGGTGGATCACGAGGTCAACAGATCGAGACCATCCTGGCCAACTTGGTGAAACCCCGTCTCTACTAAAAATACAAAAAATTAGCTGGGCATGGTGGCGCATGCCTGTAGTCCCAGCTACTCAGGAGGCTGAGGCAGGAGAATTGCCTGAACCCAGGAGGTGGAGGTTGCAATGAGCCGAGATTGTGCCATTGCACTCCAGCCTGGGTAACAAGAGCGAAACTCCGTCTCATAAAAAAGAAAGAAAGAAAGAAAGAAAGAAAGAAAGAAAGAAAGAAAGAAAGAAAGAAAGAAAGAAAGAAAGAAAGAAAGAAAGAATTATTCCAAGATAAGTTAGCTTGCAAAGACAGAAGCTTGAGAGTCAGTCTCAAAATCTTTCTGTTACCCTCCTCACCCGATCAGCTGCTCCCACATAAGCATATCATACCCACTCTTTCTGCATCTAGAAAATAAATTCACCAGTGGAGCACTGTCCTTATGGCCAAAAGTAACAAAAGGCATACAAATACTGCAAAGAATAACTTGCTTTTATCTACAAATCCTTTCTAATAGGCCACTGACTTTCTTCTTCTTCTTTTTCTTCTTCTTCCTCTTCCTCTTCTTCTTTCTTCCTCCTTCTCCTCCTTCCTATCCTGCTCCTCTGCTTCTCCTCGCTTCCTTCCCTTCTCCTCCTTTCTTCTTCTCCCTCCTTGGATTTGTCTCCTGGACTCATGTACCTGCTGGGACAATCTTAGGCCCCAAATGAGCTTAAATTGACCTCCTACCACCAAAACATATACAAATACTGGTTTAAAACAAATATATATAGTCCATCAAAAATGCCATCATCATTCTTCACAGAACTAAAAAAAAAAAAAAATCCTAAAGTTCATATTAAACCAAAAGAGCCCACAGAGCCAAAGCAAGACTGAGCAAAACGATACATCTGGAGGCATCATATTACCTGACTTCAAACTATACTACAAGGCCACAGTCACCAAAACAGCAGGTACTGGTATAAAAATAGGCATACAGATCAATGGAACAGAATAGAGAACCTGGAAATAAAACCAAATACAGCCAACTGATCTTCAACAACGCAAACAAAAACGAAGTAGGGAAAGGACATCCTATTCCACAGACGGTGCTAGGATATTTGGCTACCCACATGTGGAATAATGAAACTGGATCTTCATTTCTCACCTTATAAAAAAAATCAACTTGAGATGGATCAAAGATTTAAGCCTAAGACCTGAAACCATAAAAACTCTAGAAGATAGAATCATTAAAACTCTTCCAGATACTGGCTTATGCAAAGAATTCATGACTAACTTTTGTGGCATAGCAAATGAAACAAAAACAAAAATAAATAGATGGGACCTAATTAAACTGAAAAAGTTTCTACACAGCAAAAGAAATAACAGAGCAAACAGGCAACCCACAGGGTGAGAGAATATTCACGAGCTATGCATCTGACAATATCCAGAATCTACCAGGCGCTTAAACAAATTAGCAAGAAAAAGTAAAATAATTCCATCAAGAAGTAGGCTAAGGGCATGATTAGACAATTCTCAAAAGAAGATATACAAAGGTCCAAGAAACATGAAAAAATGCTCAGCATCACTAATTACCAGGGAAATGCAAATCAAAATCACAATGCAATACCACCTCACTCCTCCAAGAATAGCCATAATTAAAAAATCAAAAACCAATATATGTAGGTGTGGATGTGGTGGAAAGGGAACACTTTTACACTGCTGGTGGGAATGTAAACTGTTATAACCACTATGGGAAACAGTATGAAGACTCCTTAAAGAATTAAAAATGGAACTAGCATTTGATCCATCAATCCCACTACTAGGTATCTACCCAGAAGAAAAGAAACAATTATAAGAAAAAGACACTTGTACATGGTTATTTATAGCAGCACAATTTGCAATTGCAAAAACTGGAACCAGTCTAAATGCCCATCAACCAATGAGTGGATAAAGAAGATGTCACACATACACACACACACACACACACACACACACCATGGAATACTACTCAGTCATAAAAAGGAACAAAATAATGGCATTTGCAGCAACCTGGATGGAATTGGAGACCATTATTCTAAATGAGTGGATAAAGAAGATGTCACACATACACACACACACACACCATGGAATACTACTCAGTCATAAAAAGGAACAAAATAATGGCATTTGCAGCAACCTGGATGGAATTGGAGACCATTATTCTAAGTGAAGTCACTCAGAAATGGAAAACCAAGAACTGTCTGTTCTCACTTATAAGTGGGAGCTAAGCTATGAGGATGCAAAGGCATAAGAATGATATAATGGACTCTGGGGACTCAGTGGGCAAGATTGGGGAGTGGAGTAAAAGACGAAAGACTAACATTGGTAACGGTGTACACTGTTAAGGGGATGGATGATGGGTCCACCAAAATCTCAGAATAGCTACCACTAAAGAAGTTACCCATGTAACCAAACACCATGTTACCCAAAGACTATAGAAATAATAAAAAATTAAATTAAATTAAACTACATAGCCAAGCTCAAAAGAAATAATGAAAAATTGTGAAAAGTGAGAAGCATACTGAAATTGGGAGTTTTTGGTGTACAAGATACCACGAAGTATCTTAAGTGTTTAAGATATTATACAAAGCTGAGAACAGCGGGGGGTATTCAAGAACATATACTAATGACCAGAAGCTGAAGGTTTTCAGTCACAAGAGAACATGAGATTTGGCCTTGGTCCCATGCAAGATGAGGAGCTGGTTCATGATTTAAGTAGGTATTATGAACGTATGTTATAGTCATTCAGGGAAAGATAACAGGGGAAAAAGTAAACTTGGTTTGAAAGTATAACCATCCCAAACACAACTTATAAGAAAATATACCTTTACCATGGAGATATCTGGAAATCACCACCTTTACTAAGTGACCAAATTTAGCATCATTCATGAGAGACAACCTAGCATGTGTCACTTGATGCAATAACATTTGAAGTGAACTGTATTGTCCATGAAGTATCGCTGTCAGAAAAGTTGAAGCTGAATCTAAACTCTCTGAACATCCAGTTTATAGACAATAAAGAACCAAATTAAACAGTGACATGAGAAAACAACCAGACAAACTCAGAAAGTGGATCATGCAGAAAGAACACTGTCATGGCAACTTCCAAAAGTCAACGACAGGAAAAGAAGGCAGAAAGATTGTTCTAGATGCAAAACTGCTAAAGAGACATAATTGCTAAGTGGAATGCATGATCTTTGATTGGATCTTGGATAGAAAATAAAAATGAGTAAAGGACATTTGGGGACAATTGAACGTTGAATATGTACTAGATACCTGATTTTATTGAGGAGTTACTTATTTTCATAGGAGAATGTCCTTATTTTCAGAAGGTACATATTAAACTGTTTAGGAGTAAAATGGCAAGATCTCTGCTACTTACTTTCAAATAGTATCACATTAATAAATGTGTGTGTGTATGTGTGTATATGCTTAAAGAGAAAACAAATGTGACATTGACAACAATTGTTGAATTTAGGTGACATGTGCATTTGTGTTTATTAAACTATTCTTTCAATTCTTTCATGTGCTTTAATTTTTTTTCAGAATAATGTATTTGGAGAAGATTAAATAGAAAATGTGCTAGAGCCTTATAGAGTTTTAAGATTTTGTGTTCTTTTGTATTCGCTCATGGATGTCACAAGTGTTTTCTCCTCTTGTTAACACTCTGTTGTAAAAGTAAAAAATGTACAGATAAAACATAAACATCTATCTTGACACAAACACACCAAAAGATCCTGTTTAATTTCAGTTCAGTAAAAAGAAAAGGTGCTAAAAGTAGCTGTAAATTAACTATTTTACTATGTCTGTATTTTCTATATAACTTTGGATTTGCTCCCTTTTGGCCAGGTGTATCAAGTCATGAACGAATTTTTAAGCAAACTTCAGACTAAACATGATGTGCTTATATTTCAGAAAGGGAAGATACTATTTAGTTAAAAGAAATATCAAAACTGTGTGATTCTCTGACTGTATTATAGTCCTGAAAGGCATAGTAAAATTATCTTTTATCCTGAAATTTAATTTCCTCTATTATACAATAAGAATTACTTGAGAGTTTATCCTCTCTTCCACATCAATGGCAGCTGGAAAAAAGATGATTCTAAAAGAACAATCTATTATAATTAATTCTTCTATTTTTATCATTATATTAAAAATGAATGACCTAGAAAATAATGTAATAATAAAGAATCTAGATGATCTAGATCACTTCTAAAAAATAAACTGTACACATAAATTCTAATTGAGCACATATAGTTCAGGTAACTATAATGTATTTTCATTGTTGTTGATTTTATGATAATTTTTTCCTAATATGCTGGAGGAGCTCAATTCAGGCCTTTGGAGGCTGGGATCCTAAACCTGAGCAAGGACTTGGAGTATAGGGAATTGGAGCAGCAGGAAACTTGGACCAGGAGGTAGCCAGAGCCAATCAAATTTCTATTACAGCAACACTGTTGTGGGAGAGTGAAACTAAGAATAATGGGGAAGTGGAAAGCTGATCTCGTCTTGAGAATCAAAGTGGTTGTGGATAAGGAGGATTTCTGACTACCAGCAGTCAATTACTCACCTTAACATTGAGAAAAAAGCCAGATACAACATCATAATTGTTCATTAAATTACTAGAAAGTGACCAGATTAATTAAATTCGAAAGAATGATAAGCCCCTCTAAGGAGAGATCAGGCAAATAAATTTCCTGATAGGCAAGTCAATTTCCTCAAGGCAAGTCACTGTGAGTAAGAAAGGACAGAAATAAAATGTAAGTTATTTAGACAATTGCTAGGAATGAGTTTGTAAATTGGTGTAAAACTCTCCTTGTATCTGGCTGGGGCTTCCAGTTACTCTATAGTGTCTTGCTAAATAATTATTGGCCTTTAAGAATTTTTTAAAAACTTAGCTATCTTTTCTTAGCCCATTATTATCATGGTTCTTGCATCCTCTCATGGTTTGTCATAGGGGAAACATGGGGAATTTATTTCCCTGATAGCTCCTTAGAGGGGCTTGTCATTCTTTCAA
Organism: Callimico goeldii; assembly: GCA_963573925.1. Classification (NCBI taxonomy): domain Eukaryota; kingdom Metazoa; phylum Chordata; class Mammalia; order Primates; family Cebidae; genus Callimico; species Callimico goeldii. The sequence goes on from CAUYOR010149766.1 coordinate 5,134, forward strand.
ATTTAATTAACCTGGTCATTTTCTAATAATTTAAAGAACAATTATGATGTTGTATCTGGCTTTTTCTCAACATTAGGTGAGTACAAAGTTGTTTTATGGCTTTTTATAAGCAGAAATAAAACTAACACCATGAACATTTAAAGCCTGAAATTGCACCCTATCTTGGTGTTTCATTCTCATCTCAAGTAATAAAAGGATTACTGAACAGTTTACCTCTCATCTTCCACTTTCCAAATTCATATAACATTATTTTTTAATGCTTTGGTTGTGTATTGATTAACCCCACAATTTAAAAACTATTTTTAGAAGTGTCATATTTGTAAAGCCAATTTCTCTCATCTTTTACTTATATGTTTATGTTTCTGTTCACTGCTCATTCTGAATCTCTTAATGTTCTTTGGTGTTACTTTTTTTCCTTCAGAATTTTATTTAGAAGCATTTTTGATGGTGTTTATCCCTTCATGTACTTAGTGCCTCTCGTTTTTGAGAGATAAATTAGTTAAAAATAAATGTCTAGGTTGGTAGCTATTTTCTCTCTTTGACACTTTGAAAAAATTTTAACTGTGTTTTAGTGCCACTGTCGTAACTGAGAACATTGCCATTCTTAGTAATTAATCCACTCATTCTATCTGGATGACTTAAAGTTTTTCTCTTTTTCCTTGGTAGTTTTTATCCCTAGTTTTACTATAATGTGTCCAGATATGAATTTCTTTCTATTTGTATGTCTTGTTATATATTGTGCTTCCTGTGTCTGGGCTTCAGAACTCCAAATAGACATATATTAGACCTTCTTATTTGATCCTGCCTATACCTTAAGCTCATTTAAAAAAAAAATATTTTGCATTTTCTTAATGTTGCAACATTTTGCGTAAGTTCCCAATGTATTTTTTCTGTTTGTGGATTCTTTCTTCAACTATGACTAAATTGTTAATGAACCAAATTATTGAGTATTTGCTTTTACTTTCATATTTTTTCATTTATTGAACGTTTTTAATATGACAATTTCTGATTTTTAAAAAATTTTTAATTGCAAACTTACTTTTCTTAAATATGTATACTAATATCCACATTCTGTTGCTCTAATTTTCAACATTTGCATAATATGGGTATTATATCTGTCTTTTTGGGCTGCCATAATGAAATATTATAGACTTAGTGGCTTAAATAACAGACTTTTATTTTCTTAAAATTCTAAAAAAAGGAAGTCCAAAATTAGGGTGTTACACAGTGAGGTTCTGATGAGAGCTCCCCTCCTGGTTTGCAGATGGTGACCTTTTCTGTATCATGGTCCTCACATGATACAGACAGAGAGATATGGTGTCCCTTTCTCTTCATATAATGGCAATAATTCCATAATAAGGGTCTCATCCTCATGCTGTCATCAAAAACCAATTACTTCCTAAAGCCTTGTCTCTAAATACCATCACATTGGATTTTAGAAATTTGACATATGAATTTGACGGGGATAAAATATAATTCCTAGCAATTATCTAAATAGCTTGCATTTTATTTCTGTCCTTTCTTACTCACAGTTATTGCCTTGAGGAAATTGACCCCCAGAGATGTATGCTGGTAGTCAGAAATCCTCCTTATCTACAACCACTTCAATTCTCTTCAAGATGAGATCAGCTTTTCACTTCCCCATCATTCTTAGTTTCACTCTCCCATGCAGTGTTGCTGTAATAGAAATTTGATTGGCTCTGGCTACCTCCTGGTCCAAGTTTCCTGCTGCTCCAATTCCCTGTACTCCAACTCCTTGTTCAGGTCTAGGATCCCAGACTCCAAAGGCCTGAATTGAGCTCCTCCAGCATATTGGGAAGAAATTATCAAAAAAATCAATAACAACAAAAATCCATTATAGTGTTACCTAAACTATATGTGCTCAATTAGAATTTATGTGCACAGTTTATTTTTTAGAAGTGATCTGGATTATCTAGATTGTCAAACTACAAAATTTGTGGGTAGTCTTACAGACTTCCAGGTTTTCCAAACACTTCTAAAACCAATCACCAGTTTCGGGCTTTCCAAAATCACACTTAGTTTCCATCATTTGTTAGAAGGACTTGGAATTCACTGAGAACTTATACTCACAGTCATGGGTTATTATGGTCAGCCAAGGAAGAGACACAGGGCAGAATTTGGAAGAGTTACAAATGCAAAGTAAGGAGGATTGTTCCAAATAATTAAAGAATGAATTACTAGAAAGATAAAATAATTCTAAATACATACCTGCATAATTACATATGCTTTAAACATTTAAACAAAATTAATGGGACTATAATGAGAAACAAAGATATTCATCTTAATAATTACAGAAGTAAGAAACTTCTTAATTATTGATATGTTAAGAAATAATTCAACAAAAATAGAGAATATTTGAAAAACTCAAAAAGGTTGATCTGTTGGTCACATAGAAATTCTACATCTAACAATTAGAAAATATGCATTATTCTCAAGCATACATGGAGTATTTATAAAAATCTGTTATATACTGGTCAATAAAAAAAGTTTTAACAAATTTCAGTGACAAGGTAGTCTACAGATATTTTTTTCTACCTGCAATATAATAAGGTTGATACTATACAACATTTTATATTTAAAAACACTCTAAATAGCTATGGTTCAAAGAAGAAATTATATGGAAATTTTAGAATACTATGTAGAATTAGGGGTAATGAAAATTTGCATATAAAAATAATGGGATGCATAAAAGCTGTACTTTAAGACTAATGTGTGGCCTTATATACTTATTAGAAAATAATAATTTAAACTTCTGAAAATTAATGAGCTAAGGAGCTAGAATAGAGTAAGAACAACATAAGAAACCTCAGAATATTAGAAGAAAATGAAACCCCAAAAGATTGAGAGAGAAAATAGATATCAGCGCTAAAATTAATGTAAAAGAAAATATAGTCAGGTATGGGGGCTCATACCTGTAATCCCATCACTCTGGGAGGCCAAGGTTGGTGGATCACTTGAGCTCAGGAGTTTGAGAACAGCCTGGGCAACATGGTGAAACTCCATCTCTACAAAACATAATAAAATTAGTTGGCTGTGACAGTATGTGCTTGTAGTCCCAGTTACTCAAGAGGCTGAGGTAGGAGGTTGGCTTGAGCCCAGGAAGTGGAGATCACAATGAGCTGTGATAACACCACTTCACTCCAGCCTGGGTGTAAGAGTGAAATCTCATTTCAAAAAAAAAGCGGGGGAGAGAAAAGACATAATGTACATCTAATAACAAATTTAATCAAATGAGTTGATTTTTAAAATTTCCAATTTAGATAAACCTCTTATTAATCAAAGAAAGAAAACAGAAGTCTCAATGTTAAGAATGAAAGAGTAGGGGCCCACAGTGGCTCCGGCCGAACGTCCTGGCGCCTGCAAAGGCGGGGCCGGGAGTTCGAGGCCAACCTCAGCTTGCAGGCTCCGGCCGAATGTCCTGGCGCTCGCGAAGGCGAGGCCATGAGTTCGAGGCCACCCTGAGCTTGCAGGCCCCGGCCAAATGTCCTGGCGCTTGCGAAGGCGAGGCCATGAGTTCGAGGCCGACGTGAGCTTCTAAGCTCACGGTGGTTGGCAAAAAAAAAAAAAAAAAAAGAATGAAAGAGTAAACAAACACTAAAGTTTTTTTTAAAAAAGATGAATACTATCAGTAAATCTACGGCAATAGATTTGAAACAAATGAAGGAAATAAAACTGATTTAAAAAAAACAACAAAGAAATCCTGAGTTGTCTAATAACTATAAAAGTGAATCCACAATTTTAAGTCCTACCACAAAGAAAATATCCTGCCCAAATTGTTTTATAAGTGATTTCTATCAAACTTTCAAGAAACACATTTTTCTAATCATATAACTATACAACTTCTTGCAGCAAAAATAAAAAGGAATTCTTATTTTATTCTAAAAGTCAATATAACTCTAATAACAAAATTAGACATCAAAATTAAAATATGAAAGAAAATTATAGCTCTATCTCACTCATTAGTAATTAACAAAAATTAAATTTGTGTGAATAAGAAATATGTTGTGACCCAGTTGTGTTTATCTTGGAAATGCTAAAAATAATCTGTAATAATCATAGAATGAGTTCCTCAACGCTGGGGATTTTGTTCATAAATATATCTTGAGATATATTTGCTGAAATCTGCCTTTACTCCTTCCTAGCTTCTTGACCCTGACAAGGTAAGATAGTAACTTATAACTTCATAGGTATTTTGTGGGAGATAAATGAGCTACTAACAAAAAATTCAGCTCAGGGTCAGACCAATAGAAAATGCTCAATATATATTCATTCTCATTATCAGTTTTATATTGACTGCCTCCTAAGATAATCATTAGAGATGTACTTCAAAATACACACTAATAATTAAGAGATAATTTTTTTTTTTTTTTAGTTGGGGTTTCACTCTTGTTGCCCAGGCTGGCAATGGTGCTATCTCAGCTCACCACAACCTTCACCTCCCCGGTTAAAGTGATTCTTCTGCCTCAGCCTCCCGAGTAGCTGGGATTACAGGAATGCTCGCTCCACCACACCTGGCTAATTTTGTATTTTTTTTTTTAGTAGAGATGGAGTTTCTCCATGTTGGTCAGGCTGGTCTCAAACTCCCGACCTCAGGTGATCCACGCACCTTGGCCTCCCAAAGTGTTGGGATTACAGCATGAGCCACTGCGTCTGACCTCGAGAGAACCTTTGTATAATGGTAAAACTGCTAAGTGACCTAGATGTCTAAAAATAAGGGGACAGTTAAGTAACCTGATGAGCTATTTGGTAATCATTAACAAAAGAAATATTGACATATTTGCTAACAGGAAAATATTACTTTGGATTAAATGGAAAAAATAAATTTATGGTTATATATTCTAGTTTTAATATAATTTTAAAATACATCTGTGTGGTATGTGTGCCTGTGTGTGTAAACATATAAACAAACTGATAACTCGAGGTGGTATGCCGGGGATGGTCACCAAACTAAGCAAACATGAAATGTTTCTTTTATAAAGAGAAAAAGAGGACATGTGCAACTTTTATACCTAAGGAAAAAAACTTTTAATAGTAATTATGTATGTTAACAGTATTTTTTTCTCCTGTCATTACATTTCTTTGTATCTTTTGGCATAAATTTTTAACTGATTGTGATTCATCACTTATTTTTCTTTCATAGTGTCACCTTACAGGGATAAACTTTCTGCCTGTTCCTGTGACACCAGATACAGACAGGGAGTCATTAAGCAAGTAACTGTGTAAAGATACTGTATCCTGGATTTAACATTTACTCTCCTGACAGAATTATTCATGAGATTTAGAAAAGGGGTATCAATTGAGGTGGACTGATATTACTTAGACAAAGGACATAATATGTTGTTATTTCTTTGTAATTCTGGTATACAAAGTTACTTAAATGTTCGTTCATTTACATGTTCAGAGCCAATAGTAAAAACAGATAGAAAATAAAGTGTTGAACAGAGGAACAGTTAATACCTGTCAGGTCTTTTCAAAAATCTTTAAAATACGTTATTGCATGCAAAAATTTTAAAGAAAAATGCGTACCTCTTTATTTATTTATTTTTATTTCAGCAAATATCAAGAGCCTACTCTATGAATGATCCAGGACTGGAGATGCAATGGTAAGCATGAGCAGAGACAGCTCCTGCCCATGGGGATCTTTCAATCTAGAAATTGAACCAAAGTGACATTCAAGTCATCCACAGAAAATGATCTTGGCCCTTTCCTAGTGAAATCTAATAGTACTTGCCTCATATATTAGAAATGTGATTCTCAATGTTGTAGAGGGCATAGGAATCAGAGATGGTATAATATGAAAATTATCACCCCTGCCTCTAGAGATTTAGGTATGGTAGATCTGAAAAAAGAACTGGAAGTCTGCATTTTTAGTATTTCTGACACAGTCTGCATTCCACACTGTTGAAAATATTAGCATTCGATCTAACTAGCACTTCCGAATTTTGCAAAAGCAGGGGGAGATTAGATCTGTCTTCAAATATTTGGATGCTCTTTCTGGTTTCCTGGAATGAATGATTGTAAAATGTAGATAACATTAGCATTTGATCTAACTAGTACTTCTGAATTTTGAAAAAGTAGGGGGAGATTAAATCTGTCTTCAAATATTTGGGAGCTCTTTCTGGTTTCCTGGAATGAATGACTGTAAAATATAGATATAAACAGAGTATTCGGTGATTTAACATAGTGTCTGAACTATTAGACCTCAGTGATTGGTGCACCCACCTTGCTGATGATTACACTACAGTGTCAAGAATACATCTGACTCATCACTTGAATTAGACAGAAACCCACAGTGTAGGAGGTCAGAATTCATTGGTGCTACCAACAAAATAGTAAAGAATCCAGATGTACCTCTGCTTTGTCAAACAACTTGAACCTTTTTCAAACCTTTGGATTCTGTTAAACAAAAAACTCATATTTTGCCAAGAACTTTTGCCCTTAATATTTAAACCCATGTGTATTTTAAGAGAAATTAAATCATATGTTTCTCATTCATTTATACTTAAATCATCAAAATGTTGTTTCATAAGAGCTATTGATGTCCAAGGTTTTTTGAACTTTGTAAACCTCTTTTCTTAGAAAAAGAATGTTGTGTTTGCCAGACATTTGAGTTCTGGTCCAAATGACAAAATCAGGAGGTTTCAGTGGGTTCCACATTACCATAGAAAGCTTCTTTTTTCTTTAGATCCACATAAAACCAAGCCAAAGCCCAAAGGTCAGCTGAAAATATTTTTACTTTACAATGACACTCTTTCCTCTTCAATTCATGTTGTAGGAGTATACTGGAGGGTTTGACATATTGCTCTGTGTTTATAAAATTTCTCCAATAGAATAATTTTATAAGATCTCTGTAAACTTGGAGACTGCCCACTCAGAACTGTTCATATAAATTATCATACAAAGCCAAAAACAGAAACTTTTGACGTTTAAAACATTATACCCACAGACCAAAAAAACAAGCTGTTTACATTTCAAGAGGGGCCCCAATTCTTTTCAAAAGGTGTCATTCTGTCTTTCCATTTGTAATTTTTAAATCAATAACTGAAAATAATAAGTTACTGGAAGGCATCTCTAATTTTCATTTACGAAGGAAATGCATGCTGCTGTCAATAATTGGGAAGTATCAAATGTTAGAATTCAACAAAAGTGTATTTTCAAAATTATTTCTATTAATGATTAGAAGTAATCGGTTAGCTTTCTTTCAAGAAATATAGCACTTCAAAATAATACTCAATTTTAAGGGCATTTATAAAACACTTTGCATTATATGTTGTACAAGAGATGAAACACAAAATACATTTTAAAATAGTTAAAGATAGGATTTTCTTCCAGTCATGTGTTAATTGTTATTTTTTTTAAAATACTTTAAAAACACCATAAAGTATTACCAAGATTTTAAAACTTTTGGTTTATAGAACATGTTGCTGCTTGTTTTTGAGATACTTCACAACAAAAACCCAAGGTCACTTAACTTGTGGTTTGGAGTCCTACAGGTTTTATAATTTCTTCTTCATTTGGCTGAACTTTTGATAAAAATAAGACACTGGAGATTATGAAACCTAAACAGATTTTGTTCTTGTATTTTGCATTTTATTTACCATTGCAAGCTTGACTTTCCAAACGCTTAATGAATACTTTTAAGGTTTTAACCAATTCTTAGGTGTTTGGTTTTTATGATTTTTATTTAATTGCTTATGTAACCCCACAGCCTTCTACTATTCATTAGAATGGTTTTGCAAATGACTTAAGGTCTGTTGCTTTGACAAATAAAAACCAGGCTTATTATTCAGTCCACAATTGAACAATAATTACAATGCTGATTATCTTTTGTTGAGCTTGCTTTCTAAAGCCCTAAGTAGTTTAGTAGGATTTATAGCTTCCAGGATTTGAACAAGAGGTCACATAGGTCTTTACGTTTTGCCAGCTGACCTTTTGTTTGAGTTTAAATTAACCCAATTTTTGCTGCTTTTATATCTACTCTTAAAAGTCAGGATGTTATGTTACATACATCTCTATAGCTGTCTAATCAAGTTATTTTCCTTTTTTCATTAAATTTTACTAAGATAACTAGTTAATTTAAGAATAAGACTAACTAGAGTTAATCACTGTAAACACAGCTATGTCAAAGACAGAACGGTGAAATCGGGCCACAGGCTTTAATGGATATTGAATGGCTTTCTACAAACTCTTAAGAATATTACTTGGTAATGAATATTGAACTGCTTTCTATAAACCTCTAAGAATATTTTTATACACATTTATGATACTCCTTAATAAAGCTATACTTAAGTCTTTTTTTAAACAAGAGAAAATTTATAATAATCATTTAATCTGATAATTGCAGTCCAAAATAAAATGTTTGAAGAAAAAAAATCTTGTCCCCCTCAGGTGTCCTTGCCTGCCTTGCTTGTGAAACAGGAAGAGAACATAGGGAATTTTGTTATTATTTTTTGTTGTTTTTATAATTAGATCCAGGATTCATCTCCCAAAATATTGAGCAACTGTCATATATCTGGTTTCATAGAGATGGAAACGTGGTCGGAATCAAGATAGAAATACTGTTTATCCTTTCAGCACTCTATATTTCCTTCAACGTTGATCTTAGTGTCTTCTCTTTTCTTTTTTTTTTTTTTTTTGTTTGTAGAAAGTGATTTACTTAAAGAGAGAGAGAAATAGGAGAAGGGGAGAGAGAGAGACAGCTAACTCTCACACTGAGTGAGAGAATCCAGAAAGATAGAATCCAGGAGAGGAAAGCAGTAGCTTCCACACTGAGTGGAGGGGAATAGAGAGAGATGGAGTTTAGGAGGGGAAGACAGGCTTCCATGACAGTGTGTGGAAGGGGGCCCCAGAGGGGAAATCCAGGGGAGAGAAAGATAGCTTCCATGAGAATGTTTGTGGAAGGTGACCCAAACATGGAGTCCCAGTGTCTTCTCTTTTCTGATGTAGCTCAGTTCTCTTGGTACAGCAGGGGCTTTATCAATGTCTATGTCTTTATTGTAGATGGAAAAGCAATGTTTCATTTTGGTGATATTTTAGTAACTCTGTGGCTCTTCTAAGACTGAATAGTACCACCTCCCAGAGAGGGGCAACACTTGTTTTGATGGCTAAGTCTTGTATTTCTGTTCAAAATATTAGCTCCTAACATTGTTACCATCTTTAATAGCTACCTCATGCTAAGATGGTCATAACATTGTATTCATCATAATAAATGTACAATAGTAGGCTCAGTGACACGACGTTTGCTCAAACAGCTTCAAATACAAGTATTTTTAACAGACAGTTTGAGAGACAAAGTAGTGTAACAGAAAGGGTTCTGGAATTTGAATCACGTATTTTAGCATCTGTTTTACTAATTGCAGGTACTGAAAATTACCATCTCTACATCTGCATCATTATTTGTGAAATGAGAATGATATTTATCTCAAAAAGTTTTTTGGGGATTCTGTGTTGGTTTTGTTTTGTTCTCTTTTGGTGATGATTACATGAGATTACTACAGATGATAGCTCAAGGCACAGGGTATGACAGGCAGAAAACAACCATTAAATGATAATTGGATCAGAGAAGAAGAAAAATCTCCATCTTTCCTTTCAGCAACAAGTGTCATGCACTTAGCTGTTTGCTGAAAAATCAAACCCAGCAAAATACAATTTTTTTTCTGGAAGAGGTCAGTCATATTTACTAGAATCTAGGAACTATATATTTCCTGCATCATTTTATTATCACAAGCTTCATCTACCATATCTTCCTCCACCCAGCTGGCTCAAATCAATATAGAGAACTACCATTTTCAATCAGGATCAAGAATTCTCTGCTGAAAACTATTTGCATTTCTTCTCTCTCAATCAAGAGATGAGGTCCCAGCATACTTAGTTCATTCTCACACTGCTATAAGCAAGTTCCTGAAGCTGGGTAATTTATGAAGAAAAGAGGTTTAATTGACTCATATTTCCATAGGCTATACAGGAAGCATGACTAGGAAGCCTCAGGAAACTTACAATCATGGTGGAAGGCAAACAGGAAGCAAGCATGTCTTACCATGGCAGAGCAGAAGGAGGCGGGGAAGTGCCACACATTTGTAAATGCTCTCTTGTGAGAACACACTATCAAAAAAACAGCAGGAGGGAAATTCGCCCCGTGATGGAATCACCTCCCACTAGATCCCTCCCCCAACAGTTTGAGATGAGATTTGGGAGCTAAACCGTATCAGGCTATGTAAGATAAACTGTAGTCATTTTCTAAGAATAAAATGTTTCTATTATTTTTTTTTATGTGAAAAAGCAGTACTGATTCTAATATTTTTGGGTAGTATGTACTTGAGGAAATCTCATCCTATGTGTATAGCTTTCATTTAATAATGAATAGGTTAGGCCAAACAAATTTTTAAATCTCTTCTAATTCCAATGTTCTTTTTTTATATAACTCTGGCAACTAGTTTTGAAAAGAATTAATTTTTTCAAGATAGGTATTTGCAGAAGAGGCAATGTTATATTTAAAAAGCTGAGAATCGCTACAGCACTGGGCTCAGCGTTCAGAATAATGAGTCTTTATTAGTATTCACATTTATCTGAGGATGGAGACTTATAATACCTGTATTTAAATCCTCTTCATGATACTATTTGCTACCTTCTGGATGACATACTCTCGTGGTTAGGAGCTAGTTTATCTTTTCAGTTATACGTTCCACACAAATATTAATGCCTATGTTTGGTGCTTTTAATATTATAGTCCATACCCACTTTGCAACTTATATGTGACTTGGCCAAAACACTTTTCAAGCCTCAGGATTTTTTTTTTTTTGCCTCCATAAAATAGAGCCATAATAACAAGCTAATGAGCTTTTTAAGCCTTTATCACAGTGACTACTAAGAACCCAATAGATAGCTGTTATTATCACATTTTAATTAAGAAATTAAGTATCTATTGATGTCTTGGAATAGCGTCACTGACTTAAAACATATTAACCCAAATAGTCAAAAACCTACCTCGCACATATACACTTCACTAGAAGAGACTAAGATGTCTATGTGACTCTTTCACTAAAAGAACTTGTAATTTAGCTTGGGAAAAAAGATATAATATTCAAGAAAAGTTGAGCAATATAAAAAGTAATAGTCATAAGAGATGCCACAAAATAGATTTTATTAAATAGTAAATTAATGTTATAGAAAATATATGGAAATGAATTTCAGAGCTAGGAGACATCACTGTTATGGAAGTCTATATGGAGCAGCTGACAATTAAACCAAGTTAGTACAAATTGCTCAAATTTATGCAAATTGAGAATCATTACTTAAGCCAAAGGAAAAGTTTGCCAAGGATACACATAGTAACATCCTACACACAAATGCACACACAAACACACTGAAAAAAAAACTTTTTAGGGATAAATTCTGTAAGGCACTGAGCACATTGACCCATCATCAAACAGATAATAAATGTCACTTCTTATTGCAGAGGGCACAAATTTGTGTTCCATTGGGCAAATCAAGGCCACAAATGTTTTCTTTGGCCTATGTCAGAGTTTTACATAACATATAGGACAACTTTTTAAAATAGAAGTTTTCATATTTGAAAAAGAAATCTATGGTTCTGGTTTCTCTGGAAAATCTTAAAGATTTGCTAAAATTGAGGCTGCATTTCCTTAACACAAATCTGCTGGAGCTGAACAGTTGCTGTTGCTTCCTTTAAACTTGACCTCAATCACGAAGGTCTCCATCAACTCACTCAGTGCTTTCAGATGTACTTATACCCAGCACATGCATTGGCCATGACCTTGCAGAATTTGGCATTAGCAACCTCAAAAACTCTGGAAAAGGCTTCATTTGCTCCAGTCTCCTGGGAGAAGAGAGATGCCATGAAGGCAGACCCGTCCAGAGATCACCTGGGACAGGCTGAGAGGTAAGTAATAAATGAGAGAAAGCTTTGCAGAAAAAAAAAATAGTAAAAGGCATCTTGCTTTCCTTGTTTCCCTACCTTCTAATCCTTTGTTAGAGTACATACATGAGGCTAATTAGGATTTTCTAAGCACTTCATGTTCTAAAGGGCTAAACATGTGGACCAGCAAAGATTAGTTGGTTCTAATCTATGCTTTGACAGAGAAGTTTCAAAGTCTTTGTATGACCATTTAATCCAGCTCACTGAAAGCAGCTAAGAATGGACATTTAGTGGGAATTTATTTAGATATCTTTTTAAAATCTAAGTGAAGTGTGGCTCAAGCCTGTAATCCCAGCACTTTGGGAGGCTGAGGCGGGCGGATCACAAGGTCAAGAGATCGAGACCATCCTGGCCAACATGTTGAAACTCCGTCTCTACTAAAAAGTACAAAAAACAATTAGCTGGGCATGGTGATGTATGCGCCTGTAATCCCAGCTACCCGGGAGGCTGAGGCAGGAGAATTGCTTGAACCTGGGAGGTGGAGGTTGCAGTGAGCCGAGATCGCGCCACTGCACTCCAGCCTGGTGCCTGGCAACAGAGCAAGACTCTGTCTCAAAAAAAAAAAAAAAAATCTAAGTGAAGTGATGAGTGGCTTAACAGCCTGCAATGAAAGGACCAAGGCAGCAGTTGCATTTCCCTATCCTCTGTAGGACACACCTTAGGGTCACTGTACAGATTCTGCAGCCTAAATCATGCTGGATAACCCTATTTTCCTTGATAATTTGTCAATATATTTACATTTTTGTCCAAAATGTCTAGATTTGCTTAAATATAGAGGTGGCGATCTAAAATAAACTCTTCCCTACCCCAAAATAATGTAACAAATTGCTTCTTCCAGGATGAAAACTAACAGAAATTTCCATGGACCTTTCAAAATATGCTACAGCAGTCCAGAGCTTTCCTGCAAAAGGTCCAATAACAAGAGGAACACCACAATGAACCAAAAAGAAAGGCACTTGCAACAGAATGAAAAGTTCAGGTCTATTGTTAAGTCACCTTGCAGTTTCATACATATATTCTTGGGAACTAGAAAGAAAGAAATGCAGCAAATAGTGAATAGAAAAAAGTAGAGCTGGAGCATTAGGTTGTCACAGCCTGTTGGAGTTTATGGAGAAAAGAAGTTGTTTCTCCACTTTAGTGACACAGTGAAACCTTCACTAACCTGACACTTGAATGTTATGGCCTGTTTTAGCCAAGTCTTCAACAGTGAAGGCTGATATTTGCCATCCCATCCAAAGAGAATGCCTCAGGCCCAACGGTATCTTCAGTATTAAGAACTGTCATAATGTTGTGTAATAGGAGGCATTTAGCAAGTTTCTTAATCCTTTTGTGTCCTAACTTTGCTTCTCTAAGATTGACATAACAGTTCCAATTTATGTTGCTGATATTCTGTGTTTAGTAGAGTGTCTAACTCATATTAGTGTTGTTCATATGTCATTCTACTTGAAAAATTATATATTTATATACAATTTTTTAATGTTGCAGAGAGACTGAATCTTGTTGGCTATCAAAAAGCTGAATAAATAATACTATCTTCATTTTTTTACATGGGTAATCTGAGCTAGAACAGTGATTTGTCCAAGGAAATCCTACAGGAGGGTAGTAGAATGTATACGAAAGCCCATGGTTCCTCAAACAATTCCATTCTACCTTAGTTTTCTCCCTTTAATAACATAAACACCAAAAAAAATTATCCAAGAAACTAATACAGAAAAACATAACTCCAGTGATCATTTATAAGTCACTTTCTCAGAAAGTGAACAAAAAATAGAATTGCCTCTGAACAACAGAAATGCTTATTGATAAAAGTACTAAAATTTTAATAAAGCATCATTTACTTGTTTATGCACATAATGCTGTGAAGACTCTTGCATGTAACCAATTTTAGGCTGTGAAGGATTTAATTCTATTCCACAAAAGTCATCTTTCCAGGAAACACAGCCATTGAGATATCAACGTACAACTTCCATCTTTGTGACAACTCATCAGGTTTATTTGTTCAATTACCTTCTGGGAAGAAAAATTATTGTGTCCATTTTGGAATTTTCTGTGAAATGTGATTGAATGAAAGCACTCTCTCTTCTTCGTAGACTCTCCCCCTATCAGTAGGCCACCTATTAATAGTTGTAATATTCTATTCTTCTTTCCTCAACTTGTTTGACACGGGGCAAATCCCTTCTAAAACTGGGCAAATGTAATAACATGGCTCCATTTAGCAAACGCTAAAAATGTTGCAACCCATGATATATGTTACGATAAAAATGAATTACACTTACAAATTCTTCTCTTTAGCAAGATAAAAAGCTCTTAGAATGTCCAATAGCTTAATACATTATTAAACTCATTCTCAAATATTTCCATAAATACATTTAAAACTCATTGCTTTGGAACCATGCAATGCAAATGAAAATGTTCAGGTCATCCGCATCACTCTCAACCTATTATCCTCAAACGGATTCCTCTTTTATTTTCCTTAGAAACATGTGTTTGAAGCCTTCATTGAATTTAATAACAACATTAGAGAATAACTGCCATTTTTTACAGTTACTGATTCTTCTAAATAGAACGAATTGGCTCAAAGCAGGTCTAGTTGATTTTCTAAGAAATTAAATATTCAGTGTGTCAGTGATTGAATTACCAAAAGGAAAACCAGGCTGCTGTTCTTACATACTATTGTGAGTCACTTTTCAATGGTGACTTGAAAAATATTAGATTTTTTTTTAAAGAAAATATTTTGAGGTTGTGATATTCTGGTTCTATAGCTTTAGATAATACACAACTTTAGTTCTACTGAAAGTTTTTTTTAAATTTTAGTTCTAACAAATTATTTTACAAAGTTTTTACAATTTAGATTTTAAAATAAAGCATTTCAAAGAGTAAAATAAGTAAATTCAATTTTTATTTTTAGCTCAATTGGGTTGCAGTTGCTGCTTTTAAAAACATTGAGTGCTCTCCTGTTACATCTTCTTTAAAATACTTCTAAAATTAGAAGCAGATCTATATTTTCTTTGCGCTGCACTTGCTCTCTTTCCTGCCTCCTGCTCTTACTGGAATGTTTTGTTATCCCCAGTGATAATCAACAGCTGTGTTTTCTCACAGAACTTATTAGCGGCTGTGAAACGCTACTGTCCTAAGTAGCAGCATTTGTTGATGACTGTTGAGATGTAATTGCTGTGATAATAAAATTACTTCACAGGCTTCAGCCAGTCTTCAGTCAACATTTACTGAAACCTACTGTTTACAAAGTACTGACTCCACCACACTCACAAAACTTAATTTAACTAAGGATGCAAAATGTAGGTGCTAAATTACGTTTACTGTATATCAGTGGGGATAAATTAATGCCACATAAGCATTAATGCCACATAAGTATGTATGTCTGAAGTGTGGCCAAATAAAACATAAAATAATCCAAAGGAGGAAAATGATACTCCCATTTGGACCCAAAGGAAGGGAGTGGTGGTGAACAAAGGGCATCAAGTAGTTAATTAGCCTTGATGGGTGAGGTATGGAACATCGGCAATGAGACGGGGCTATAATAATGAAGCAGACACACTCTAATGCTTTCTAGTCTCATAGTTGCTAAACATCTGCAAAAAGGAAGAAGACACATTTCAGAAAATTGCTTTTTCATTAGAAAAAGATCTTAAGTGAAATAGACTTACTGTAGCATGATTTCAAACTTGAAGGAGATTGAGATATGATGTAATAATACTAAAAAATAGCAACAACTTACATCATATTAATAATAAAAGACTGAAAATTTTTCCTCTAATATCAGGAACAAGGCAAGAATTCCTGCTTCCACCACTATTTAATATAGTATTAGAAATTCTAACCTGAGATATTAGGCAAGAAAAATAAGTAAAAGGCATCCAAGTTGAAAAGCAAGAAGTAAAATTATCTCTATTCAGAGATGATGTAATTTTATATGTAGAAAATCCTGAAGATGCTATGCACAAAAAAACTGTTAGAACTAATGATTCAGCAAAATTACAGAATATAAAATCAACACACAAAACTATCTGCTTTGCTGAACACTAATAATGAACAAATGAAAATTTAATTCAAAAACGAAATTAATTTTTGAATATAATTTAATTCTTAATTTCAAATCAAAAATGAAATTACGTAAAGAAGTCTATTTGCATTTACATAAAAAATAAAGTACTCAGGAATAAACTAACCAAGGAAGTGAAAGACAGGTAGGATGAAACTTACAACACACTGTTGAAAGAAACTAAGGAAAACACAAATGGAAAGACAACTTTTGTTTATGAATTGAAAGCTAATATTGTTAACATATCTATACCATACAAAGCAATCTACAGTTCAATGTGATCCCTATCAAACTCCCAATGACTTCGTTTTCTTGCAAAAATAGAAAAAGTCATCTTAAAATTCGTATGGAATCTCAACTGACCTCAAGTAATCAAAACAATGTTGTATTGGCATAAAGGTAGACATATAGACCCGTGAGAAAGAGTAGAGATCCCAGAAATAAACCCTCACATATAAAATGAAATGATTTTCAACAAGAATGAAAGACCATTTAATGAGAAAAGGACAATTTTTCTCAACAAAGATGTTGGAAAAACTGGATATCTGCAGATGAAATAAGTTAGACTCTTACTTTATATTTACACAAAAAATTAATCCAAAATGGATCAAATATCTAAACATAAGAACTTAAACCGTAAAAATCTTAGAAAGAACATAGAAGGAAAGCTTAAGGACACTGGATTTGGCAACAATTTCTTGAATATGATACCAAAAGCACAATTAACAAAATAATAAAGAGATCAATTGGATTTTATCAAAATTTAAAAAATTTATTCATCAAAGAATACTATCAACGGAGTGCAAAAGCATATCAAACTCAAATAGGCTAAAGAAAAATAAAACAGTGTAAAAGCAACCCAAGGCATGGAGAAAATATTTGTAAATTATATACCTGATAAGAAACAAATATGCAGAATATATGAACTTCTACAACTCAACAACAATCAAAAATTTTTTAAATGGGCAACTATCTTGAATGGAGAGTTCTCAAGAAAAGATATGTCAGTCAATAAACACATGAAAATATACTTAATATCACTAGTCATCAGGGAAATGCAAATCAAAATTATAAGGAGACACCAATTCATACCCATTAGAATGTCTATTATCAAAAAAAAAATACACAGAAAACAAAAAGAATTGGTGATGATGTAGAGAAATTGGTATCACTATGCACTGCTGGTGAGAATGAGAAATGGTACAGCCACTATGTAAAAACCATATGGCAGCTAATCAAAAGATTAAAATTATAATTACCATATAGCTCAGCAATTCCAATTCTGGGTATGTGCCCCAAATCATTGAAAACAGGGACTCAAATAGATATTTGTACACCCATATTAACAGCAGCATTGTTCACATTAAAAGATAGAAACAACCCAAATGTCCATCAACTAATGAATGGATAAACAAAATGTGGTATATACATAATAGAATATTATTCATCCTTAAAAAGGAAGGGAATTCTGACACATACTACAACATGTATGAACCTTGAAAATATTATGCTAAGTGAAATATGCCATTTATAGGAAGATAAATGTATGATTTCATTTTTCTGAGGTACCCAGAGTAGTCAAATTCATAGAGATAAAAAGTAGAATGGTAGTTGCCAAGAGTGAAAGAAAAGGAAGAATGGGAGTTACTGTTTAATGTACATGAAACTTCAGCTTGAGAAGATGAGAATAGTTCTGAAAATGGGCAGTGGTGATAGATGCCTAACAAAGTGAATGTACTTAAATTCACTGAACTCTATATTAAGGTGATAAAATGGTAAATTTAATGTATATAATTTTTACCACAATTAAAATGAATAAAATAATCAAAATGATAGTGGTATCTATATGAGAAAGATGAAAAACATCAGAATTGTTTTGTCTTGATGAGAGCTATTGATTATCATCATCAAAAGGGCTTTCTAAGGGGGATTTGGTTAGACATTGCAAATGAAGAAGCCAAAAAAAAAAAAAAACATGAAATAACAGTGATTTGTTAGAAAAACTTTCACCTTGGCACTGAGTGTCAAATAAAAACTAAAATAAAAAGAAAGCTGAAGAAAACTGGATTTAAGTGAATGGAGTGAAATGAGGGATCTGCACAGAACACAAACATGGAAAGGAAAGAGAAACTTGAAGAAAGGACACAGGGGACTTTGACTAAGAAAGAAGGCCTGAATCCATACAACCATCCCACATTAGGTTTGTCTGAGTGCTAATTTTAAAAGTAGGCATTTAGGCATTGTTTATGATTTGAATAACCTTTATCCTTCAATGGTTGCTCAATATATTTTCCCACCAGAGGCGCAGTATATTATAATGGAAACATTAATGACTAGAAATTGGAGCATGCAGAATCCAGGCTAGGTTATGTCATCAATGATTTGCTTTGGGGCAAATCAGTCGACCTCAGTATGTCTCAGTCTTCTTATCGATAAATAAAAATGTTGCATTACAGGAATTCTAGAACTTCTTGATTTCCTAGTTTGTGATATTATGTGGCTCTGGTACAGACAAGAGGCAGAGAAATACTGGATAGCTCTTTTGGGTGGCTCCCCAGCAAAGACCCCACCCTCAAGCCTGGAAACCTGTGGCCCTAAATGGAACAGGCATTCCTGTTTTTGCACCCAAATGTTGTCTTTTGGCCTGCCACAGGAACCTAGGTACCAAAAGGGCACTTAGCTAGTTAACACTTAAGCCATATGTAGATGGCAGAGCTAAAAGAGCACTGTAACATACCTACTGGGGCTTTGGGAGTTGCAAGCACCCACCCCTAGACACTACCAGAGGGCTGGAGTTCAAAAGTACTCACCCCAGCTCCTGCACTTGTCATTCTGTGTGCTTCCCTTCCTGTAAGGTGTTTGAGTGTGAATGGTAGCAGAGCAGATGAGCCACATCCCTCTTGCATGTCATATGAGGGAGGTTAAGGAACAATCCCGTTTCAGCTCCAAATCTCCTAAAGAGACAAAAATTGCATATCAACAATAAAAAGTAAAACGCTTTCAATGTAAAAACTGGTATGGATGGTACTTTAATTGAAATTAACAGTATATAAAAGTAGTATAAACATCCAGAGGGTGTGTGTTACAGTGTTCTCTTTTAGTTTTGCCATCCTCTGATGGCTTAAGTGTTTAATAACTCAGTGGAGGATCAGAGTGACAACCTTTTTACCTGCCCTCTTGGTATCTGAGCTCTTGTCTGGCAACCAGGAAGAATCAGACTACACAAATGAATTAAACAGTGGTGAATGTGGAGGATTTTATTGAATGGTGCATGTGATCTCAGTGGGATGGGGAGCTAGAAAGGGAATGGAATGGGAAGGTAGTCTTCCCCTGGAGTTCAGCCATCCTCAACTAAACTCTTCTCCAAAGTCCTGCCATCAAGCCATCCTTTTGAAGTCAAGTTGCTTCTTTCAATGCTCAGTAGCTTCTTTTCTTCTCTCCTTCTCTGCCACTCTGCTGTTCTGCCAGTGAAGCTTGGGTTTTTATGGGTACAGGATGAGGGGTGGGGCAGGCCAATAAGCAACAATCAATCAGGAAAACAGGAATGCATGTTCTCACTTTGTGCCATTGGTCCAGGCTTGAGAGTGGAGCTTCACCAGGGACCCTACCCTTCTCTGCCTAGTATTTCCCTGCCTTCTGTTCATATCATTACTCAGTCTGAGAAGAGCAAGAAGTTGTTTTGGAGGCACTCACATCTGTGATGAGTTTTTCACAAGAAGACATTGTTAATCCGGGTAAATGGCAAGAAGGGTGCAGGCTGGGACTAGGATAAAATAGCAACTTGAACAATGATATGGATATGATGATACCATGTTACAAGGGATTTGGTGTCCTGGACCATAGTTACATATGCATGTGTGCACAATGAATCAAGACAAAAATATTTTTACTGTGTTTTGTGGTGAAAAGAGGATGAAAGCTGAATGAAGATACTATTCAGAAGTATATGTAAAAAGTAGTATATGTAAAAAATGACAAATAGTAGTACTGAGGATGAAAAAAATATATATTTGAAAATATTTTGGTAGTATTTGGTAAAATACTCCAGACTTGGTAATTCACTAAGAAGAGATCACAAAGAAAAGAAGAACTTAAGGAGATTTCCTACATTTCCCTCTTTGGTGACTGAGTATGAACAGATGGCAGTGTGACTAACAAAGCTAGAGCATAAAAAAAGAACCAGCCAATTGGGAGAAAATAGCGAGTTGAAGAAAGACAAAGAAGAACTACCATTAACCCATTTCTTCAGTATGAATGCATGTGTTTGCTCCACCAATTACCCAATAGACAACCAGATGATACGAGAAAGCATATTTGCAGAAGATGTGTGAAAAGACCTAAGAGAAGTAGAGTTCACTAGGCCCTCAACTTGCAAAATGCTCCTGAAAAAACTACACTACCATGTTTTTACCTTCCTTTTCTCAAAGGAAAAACATGTCTACTCTCTGGGACCCCTGTTACAAGTAAAATAAATGATAAAACAGTTATAGCGAATATACTGAAAAATACTGAATACCGAAAACTAGGTCACAAGTAATGTGTGGAAGAAGAGAAACAGTCTGACAACAATTCTGCAGAATCTTGCACAATCTTCTACTTCCTTGAACAGTTACTGCAGGGACTGGCATATATTCCAGGCAATGCCTAAGGTAGATACTATACCTTCCTATCTTAATGTCCTCTGACAAAGAAGACATTTACTCCCATCTTTATATATGTTAGTCTCTAGCAGGCACAATATACCGTCACCTCCATCTCCACCTCCTTATTTTGCAAAAGTTAGGGTTTTCAAATGGCTGCACCACTAAGAATTACCAGATGTGAACATCGCCATAGGAGCTGAAGGTCTCTGGAGACAATGCTGACTGAGCAGCTAGTATTTTTCTGGTTGGTAAAATCTAAGTCTCTTCTGATTTATATGATCCACTCAGAATGTGAGGCACTTCATCTTTTGCAATTTTGTTAATGTAGGGACACAAGTATTTTATCAGATATTATTAAAATAAGGAAAACAGATAAATTGTCCCTTCTTCTCTAACTTCTGTTTGTATAAAGCCAACATTTTTGACAAGACTGTGCTATGGACAATTGGGTAAGTATCATGTTAAAAATAATTTTTATCATTACAATAACCCACTAAAACCTGAACAACTTTTAAGGATTCAAATCTGCCATTGTGATGAAATTTCAGTAATAGGGAAATTTCAGAATAATTTCTTACCTGTCTTAGTTCATTTATGCTCCTATAACAAAATACCACATACTGAGTAATTTATAAAGGACAGAAATTTATTTTTCATAATTTTGGAGGCTGGGAAGTCCAAGATCAAAATACAGACAGGTTCAGTTGTCTGGAGAGGACTACATGCTCTAGAGGGGAGGAATGCTGTGTCCTCCCATGGCAAAAGGTGGAAGGGCAAGAGATCAAATACTGTAGAGAAGCCTTTCACAAGGGCCTTAATCCCATTCAAGAGGGAGAAACTGTCATGGCTTAACCACTGTTTAAAGGCCCCACCTTTTAATGCTATCACATAAGCAACACCTAAACTTTGGAGGGTACATATTGAAAGTGTATTATTCCATTTCTGGCCCTTCAAAATTCACATCCTTCTCTTGTAAAAAATATATTCATTATATCCCAAAGCCTCAAATCTTAACCCATTCCAGCATGAAATTTAAAGTCTAAAGTCCAGAGTCTCACCTAGAAATCATCCTGAGGCAAATGACTTTCCGGCTATGAACCTGTGAAATCAAACAAGTTATGTAATTTCAAATACAGTGGTGAAATAGGCATTGGATAGGCATTCTCATTCCAAAAAAAAAAAAGAAAGAAAGAAAAAGGTAACAGGTTCTGAGTAAGTCTAAACCCCAACAGGGCAAAATACATTAAATATCATGGGTTGAGAATAATCTTCTTTGATTCCACGTCCCAACTTCCAGGCGTACTGGAAGGAGATTGGATCCCCAAGGATCTGAGGGACCCCACCCTCATGGCTTTGGGGGACACATTCCTTGCTGCTATTCTTGTGGGTTATAGTCAGGTGTCTGTGGCTCTCTCAGGCTAGTACTGCATGTAAAAGGCTCTACAGATCTGGACTCTCAGGAGCAGCCCTGCCTCATGACTCTAGTAAATACCACCCTAGTGGGAACTGTCTGTGGTGGTCTTCACCCCTCAGTTCTGCTGGGCTTGCCCTAGTGGAGACACTCTGTGGCAGCCCCACTCCTGCAGCAAGTCACTGCTGAGGCCTAGAGGCTGTCTGAAATATCCTGTGAAATCTAGGTGGAAGTAAAGCTGTGCCCACAGCTCTTGCACTCTGCAAACCTGCAGAATTAGCACCAAGGGGACACTGCCAAGGTTTATGGCTTGTGCCTTCTGGATGAGCAGCCTAAGCCACACATGCACTTTCTTGAACCACAGCTGGGGCAGCTGAGGAGTGCTGCACCAGAATTTGGGAAATAGGAGCTTGAGACAGCTCTGGTTAATAAGCCTGGGGTCCTATAGGTGCCCTGGGACTCCCCCACCTGCACTCAAAATTCATTCTGCCCTCAAGGCCCTGACACTTTGGGCCTTTGATGAGAGTGTCAAGGGTCAGCCCTGAAGCTCTCTGAAATGTCCCTGGGGTCATGCGGTCATGCTTCCATTGTTTTCATGAATAGCATCTGGCTTCCTTTTTTTTTTTTTTATCCATACCAGTCTCCTTAAATGGTTGCTTGGCCACATTCTGGTTCTTTTTCTCCCCAGCATGCTTTGCCTTTTCATTCTTTACATGACCAGGCTGATAATTTTCCAACTCTTTAAGTTCTGCTTCTCATTTGGTTACAAATTACATCTTTAATTTGTTTCTCCCTTTTCACATTTTACAATTATAGGCCATTCAGAGACACACTTCTGAACACTACCACTGGAAAATCACACATACTGAAACGAGAGCATTCCCTGACCCCCCCTGCAGGATGTGTGACAGAGGTGTGGCTCACCGTGCATGCTCAAACCCCTCATGAGACAGGGAGCATGCAGAAAGAAGGTGCAGGAACTGGGGTGAGTACCCCTGAGTTCTGGCCACACAGCAGCATCCAGGGGTGGAAGCCTGCGACTCCTGAAGCACAGGTGGGCATGTGTTACAGTGTGCTCTTTTAACCTTGCCATCTGCAGATGGCTTAAGTGTTAACCAGTTCAGTGCGCTCTTGGTACCCAGGTCCTTGTCTGGTGTCCAGGGAGAATCAGGTCGCACACGGACTTGAAGGATAACTGCGGGGGTCTTATTGAGTGATAGAAGGCTCTCAGTGGGATGGATGGGGAGCTGGAAAGGGGATGGAGTGATAGGATGATCTTTTCCTGTAGTTTGGCCATCCAGGGGCCAATCACTTCTCCAACCTCCCCAGCTGAACTCATCTCGGCATACTGACATTCCTTTTATTTTCTCTGCTGTGCCATTCTGCCATTTTTCTGTTCTTCTGTTCATCTCCTCATGGAGCCTGGAGTTTGGGGTTTTCACGGGTATAGGATAGAGGGGCATGTCAGGCCAAAAGGCAACTTTTGGATGTGGAAAAAGGAATGCCTGTTCTTATTTAAGATTGCAGGTTTCCAGGCTTGAGGGTGGGGCCTTTGTAGGGAATGGGACCTCTTCTACCCAGTATTTCCCTGTCTCCTGTTCATATCAACACCACCTATAGGAAGACCACAAGTACGTACCAAATTAAAGTAAAGATTTCTCTCTCTCTCTTCCTCATCTTCACTTCCCTCAATAAAGAATACAAGCCTTAAAAAAAGAAAGAGAAGGAGGGTTCGCTCAAGATGGCGCAGTGAGAACAACCCAGGATTGAAGCTCTCGGTGAACACACGGAGGGTGAGTCAGGGCTGCATTTCCAGACGGATTTTTGTGCCCACAGAACGGGGACGGGGACGGGACACCAGCACAGAGGTTTTGGCTGGGGTAGCCGGCGGCCGGCGCCGCAGCGGCGCGGCGCTCCACACAAAGAGCGCTGGTCCGGGTCCCCAGTTGAACCGGCAATCTGAGACTTGGGAGGGCAGATTGGCATATCCATCTGATTGAACAGGACTTAAACAGTGAGCCAGACCAGGATATTCCAGGAAAATCGGCATTTGACCCAGTGCAGGGGGACAAACAAAACCA
>CAUYOR010149768.1:0-16745 GCA_963573925.1 Callimico goeldii
CTTGGGAAGCTGAGGCGGGAGAATTGCCTGAACCCAGGAGGCGGAGGTTGCGGTGAGCCGAGATCGCGCCATTGCACTCCAGCCTGGGTACCAAGAGCGAAACTCCGTCTCAAAAAAAAAAAAAAAAAAAAAAAAAGAATATGCCACACACTGCAGTAGCAGGCAGACAGGGACAGTGGCAGCTGGAAGGATGGTCACTGCACTTGGGGATGTCTGAGCGGAGGAACTGGACAGGCAGAGAACATGTAACGGCATTCCAGGTAGAATGTGGGTTCTTGCAGGCAAGGCATGTCTCTGGAGGAAAACCTCTCACCTATCTGTCCTAGATCAGGAAGAATTTATCCCGGGAGAGGGAAAGAGAGTGCTTATCTTGCTCACACAGATAGACCAGAGGGGAAGGGCAGGTGGCTGGAAAGGCATCGGATCTGGTAACATGGAGGGCTTTTCTTCCGTCTGCATCTTAGAGAATGCTGTGTGCTGCCAGCCATTCTCTAGCCAGTTTAGAAGGGATGGTCAATGATCATTTAAAGTGTATCAGAGAAGTAGTTTGCTCCTCGGTATATTTTTTTCTATACCCTTATAGTTCAAGGTATACTTTGGATTCTTTTTTATTCCGACGATTGGTCTGAATACTCAGTTAATTGGAAAAATACTTTTACCAGTTGAGAAAAGCCATGTTAGTATTCCATACACTTGCCTACCACCACATCATCTTGAGTACTTTGCAAAGTCTCCTAACCTCCATCTTGAGCAAGAGTCTCTAGAATCTTCCCAAAAAAGTAAAGAACTTGATCCAGGGCAGTGGGAAGAACATAGAACTTTGCCCCGGAACTCTTTGCTCCTGGATAACCCAAGGGAAATCACGTAGACTGTCTCTCATTTTCTTCACCTTTACACTAGTTCTGGCTGCTTCAAGTGTTGATGCAAGGATAAATGGGACACGGGATGGAAGGTGCTTTGCAAGTGTACCAGGCTCGATACAGGCAGCGTGTCAGGGTGACACTCTTTGCCAGCATCAATTTCAGCATGGGTTAGACAGGAACCTGCCCCTGGTCTTGGAAGGCACATCCGAACAGTCAGTGTCAGTGAAGGTCAGAGCTGCATCTGATGTGTCTTACTGTGAGGTTTCATTTCCCAGCCATAGCCTCACTTGGTTAGAGCACTGGGGGGTGAAGGAACAACGTCCCTCTAATCCTTTTACTGAGTCTGCATAAAGGAGCCGAGACGCTCTCCTGGCCTTTCCTGGACCACCCCCACTCCTTCAGGTCCGCAGGGTTTGGAGAGCCTGGAGCCTGGTGCCTGCACCTCACACCTGTCTCTGCTCCCAAGAACTGCTGGGCTGGAGGGAGACCCTCCACTGTGCTTGTCTGGGACACTCTGAAACCTTGCTCCTCTGGCAGCTGCCTGCTCCCTGGCTCCAGCACCCTGCCTCTCAGAGTCTCTGATCCGCGCTGCAGTTAGAAACCCTGCCTGGAGTTGGATCCACTGAACAATAATTTGGTCATCACAGCAGGTACTTCCTTGCTTTTCCATTCCTGCCAGAATTGGGTGTGTTTTGGTGCTCTAGAGCAGCAGATTGGTAGAGCAGCAGGAATAAGGAGCTGCCAGTCCAGCCCCAGGAATTTACTGGGTCATTGTTTCTGTCTCGGCTCTGCCTTGACAGACTTCCGTTTATTTAATGATCAGAGGCTTTGTGTGGTCCAGGGTCCCCAGGAGTGGGTAGGGAGGGATGTTTCTAAAGCCGAGCCAGGAAGAAAGTGATGCACTATTGAAGGGTTTCAACTCTAAGTAGGCTACATCCTCATTAGGAACAAATTCATTAATGAACCGCATCGGCTGCAGGGAGGAAGGAGGAAAGCATAATTAATTACAACTGCTCAGATGAGCTGCCAGATTCGGAGGAGTCAAGAAGGAAGATTGTGTGTTGTTTGGATGTCTTCAGCTGTGTTCCTCCGAAGAAATGGCAGCTCTGGGAACTAACTTTCCAGTTGAAGGATTTGAACATTCTTCCCCTTTCTGCAAGATCCAGTCTTAGCTTATTGAGCAGTGAATTCCTTTCTTACCCCACTCACCTATTCCCGGGAGCAAAAAGGAAGTCAGTATTTGCTTTTCCAGCAAGGTCACGGATCACCTGACCAAGTCCTTTAACAGCTGCGAAACAGACGCGGCTGTGCTGAAGGCACCAGAGAGATGGACTCCCGCCCTGCAGCCCAAAGCTGGCTTTCTGGGAAGGAGAGAAGTCCTCCCTGTTGTGGGCTGTGCAGGGGGAGGATGCCAGGGAAGGTAATGTGGGCACAGCATTCCTCTCGACTGTTTTCTCTTCTTCGTGAAGCTCCAGATTCAGCTGCTGCAATGCAGGCGAAAATGACAGACACTTGCAAAAAACGTGGAAATGGAGTTAGTGAGATTGTGTTAATGTGTCATTTACTGAGCAGGAGTTATCTCTTTGTTTCTCCAGTGGGTTGGCAGGAAGTGAGCCTGCTGGAGAACTCGGTTAGCAGAATCTTTCTCAGTACTTCTCACTTCCCCTGGTGTCCCAGCTTCAGCCCTCTCAATGTTTAGAAGCGCAGTCAGACGCCTCCTGCTTCTTAGCAAGGGGAATGTTTATGCTTGAAAGGTTGGGGTCCTGGGATGGGGAAACAGGAAGCTCTCATCATCTTGGCATGATCAGTCCGAGGTACGGGTGATTTTTTTTTTCCTCTTTTGGAAAGAGTGCTTTGTCTTTGCAAGGGACTGGCAGGGTTGTTGTTTGGTGTACTACCTTGCTAAATACTTGACTTGTAAGGTTGAATTCTCCAAGAATTCTCGAGGCAATGAGGCTGAGACTTGAGCCAAGCTCTCTTTTCAAGGAAATCCAAGGTTCTATTTATTTTGGCATGCAGCCTGCTCTGGGATGAAATACCACATTTTTATTATTGCAGAATAAAAAGAGGGTTGAAGAGAACAAAAGTACAGACCAGGTTTGTTTCAAGACTGAGTAAGGGAAGGTCTCTTTATATTTGGATTTGAGGTTAGAAATGAGCTTGAAAATGGCATCATAGAAGGAGTAAGTGTGGAGAGAGGAGAGAGTGTGGATAAATGTTGCAGGAGTGGGGCTGACCTGGGGAAACCCATGCTCCCGGGCACTGAGGGTGGACCTGGCTGGAACCATTTCCAGCCTGGCCTGGGAATTGCACGTGAACTATCATCACTGTCTGCCAAGTAACCACTTCTTTGCTGGATTTTAAATGGTCAGCCTTGGTCCTCACCTCCTCACTGCCCCATATGCTTGGAAAGGCACAGGGGAATGAGGGAGTCACACAAGCCATCCTGCTCCTAATTAACTGGGTCACTTTGGATGGGCCACATGGACTCTTTGTGCCTTAATTTCTTCATTTGTGACTTGGACATGTTCCCGTTTCCTAGGATTGCTTGTATGAGGATGAAATGAGAAATTATACCCCGTGGCTGATCCCCAGTGTAAGTGCTTAGCTCATGTTAATTTCTTTCTATGGGTTTCATTTGAAGACAGACAGTCTTGTTCCTTTTGTTTTATTCATTTAAGAACCATGGACTGAGTGTCTGCCATGAGTTACACACTGGGAGTTGGGGGTGACACGGGAACGAGACTTGCAAGAATTCTGACCTTCACGAGCTTACAGACTAGTAGGAGAGAAGAGCTAGAGAGAAAGCAAGCTATGTATGCCCAAAACATCTAGCATGTGGTGAGGTCTGGAGAGAGGTTGGTCCCTAACTCCACCACCCCGGCATAGAACAAAAACAAATGAAAAGTAACATCATAACACGAGGTATTTAAAGGTCCTGAAACTGGGGATACAACCTAACAGAATAGGTAAGGAATGGCTTTATGGTCGGGTGTAGTGGCTCACTCCTGTAATCCCAGCACTTTGGGAGGCTGAGGCGGGTGGATCACCTGAGGTCAGGAGCTCGAGACTAGCCTGGCCAACATGGTGAAACCCCATTTCTACTAACAATACAAAATTAGCTGGGCATGGTGACGCTTGCCTGTAGCTACTCAGGAGGTTGAGGCAGGAGAATTGCTTGAACCCGGAGGTGGAGGTTGCAATAAGCTGAGATTGCACCATTGCACTCCAGCCTGGGTGACAGTGAGACTCCATCTAAAAATTAAAAAAAGAAGAAAGAAAAGAAAAGCAATGGCTTTATGCCAAAACTTTAAATGCTCTAGAGAGTTGCAAAATTCCATTTTAAAAGGGAACTATGTCCCATACACTATTTTCATATTCTGTTGTATAGCAAACATGATAGCATGCATGTATTGATACGGCGGTTATTTTTGCCTAATCTGACCACGTCGAGCATCTGCCCACTGGAAGGAAACTCTTAGCTAAGCTCCAAGATGTCTGCTGTTAGGACCATGGAGGAAAGTGGAGAAGGCTGGGGGTGGGAGCTGGGGCTAGAAGTGGTGACTCATGCACATGACAGAGCCCTCCTTCCTTCCTGTATTATGAGCCCTTTAGAGAGAAAAGTTGACGAGCCCTCTCCTTTGAGAGTTGGGGTGTCAGCTCCACTTAATTTCTATAGCATTGAAGTGATTAATTTTAGTGAAAACTAGTCTAGGAGAAATCGTAGCGGTCTCTACAGAGTTCTTTTTAATGAAATTTGACCTAATATGTGCTGAATAATTCTTTAAAGTCATATGATCTGATACAGGATGGGCTGAATTCCCAATTCTAACCAAAGGCTGGGCGTGCTATTGAAGTCCCTGGGCTGATGATGAGAGTTTGTGTAGCCAGAAGTCCAGCTGTACCCCCTGGTGGCCCCCTCCTCTGCAGTTAGGAGCTGTCTTGCTTGGTGTCCAGCCTTGGAGAAGCAGAGCTCTCCTTTGGCCCAGGAGGCTTTACAAGAGAGCTGTTCTCTTCTAAGCCCAGAGGCTTTCTGTGTATACTGTGGGAGAGGCAGAGAAGCACCAGTCAGAAGCATTTCCCCTCACAAGGGGAGCTAGGGATCAGTCATAGTGTCAGGGAACCGGGCTGACTTATGGGTGGACAAAGGTTTGCAAATCACTATTCTTCCCAATCCAGGCTTGGAGTTGGCTAGACTTGAGGGCAAATCCTGCTGCAACACTTGCTTATGTGACATGAGCAGCCCTGTCAACTCTCTCAGCCTCAGTCTCTCTCCCTGAAAAATGGGAATAATAATAATCCTCTGTGTGTGAAGATTGCATGAGATAATTCATGAATGCATGTACTCCCAGCTATGCCTGTTGCTCAGTAATGCTACAGGGATGAGAGGGAGGGGGAGCGGGAGCAGGAGAGGCTTTGATGGTGGAGATGAAGCGCCAAGCTTAGGGTTTGCCACCTCACTCTTCTTCTGCAAGCTTCCCCTGCTGCTGCCTCCTGCGTGCCTGCATTGCCTGCTGCAGACTGCAGAGCTGGGGTGGTGAGAGAGGCAGCAGCGTCCTCTGCCTGGGAGCGTTCTCTTTATAACAAAGGCCAGCCTCCCTCACCCCAGGTTAGAAGCTTCCACGCCTCTCCACTGTCTGCCTTGGCGGCCACTCTCAGCCTCCGCAGGACCATCTACACTCTCAGCTCCCTTGTCCCTAACTTCTCTAGCTCTTTGCTTCCCCAGGTCAGCCCCACAGGATGTGCTGGTGCACTGCTTGCTGTCCCGGAGGTACACAAGGTACTCAGTGTGCCAATCCTTCTGCAAGGAGTGTCTCTGCTTCTTGAAAACATGCCTGCCCTTTGGGGCTCCATCCACTTGTACAGGGCAAGGCCCCACTGGCAGCTGCTTGGCACACGGGCTTGAGGGGACGAGGCAGAAGCAGCACTCGCAGGAAGAAGTGATGCTGAACTTCCTGGTGGGCAAACTTTGACATTTCCCTCTTATTTGATAGGCCTCACATTTTCCAGTCCTTTTCTCCAGTTACTTGTTTGTCCCCCTTTTTCCATCCTTGTTTTCTGGGAGCCACCCATCATCCTTTTCTTTCGCTCTCAGTTTCCCCCAGTCCTTCCCTCATCACTGGTTCACTTTCCTGGTCTGGAATTCGTTGTCAAGCACATTGGAATTCCTAAAACAACCCTGCTTCCACTGCTGCGGTGTCACAGATAATTCACTCTTCTGATGTATGTGGCATTACCATCATAAAAAGCCAATTTCCTGGGTGATTTATTGTGGTGGGGCAGGAGCTAGGATGTTTACCATTTGAAGAAAGAGTCCTGGGAGCAGATTAAAACTTTGGGGAGAATTTATGGTCAAACCTCAAGGCACACTAATTCAGAGCCAGGGCAATATTCTGCTTGAATAGTTTACCCATGTCTTCGGGCCACCCAGGTTGAACTTCCCCTGTTCCACCCATGGTTAGAAATCACCTCTAAGTATCAGCTCCCTGTCAGTACTTGCAATTATCTCATCTCTGTCTTCTGTCTGATTGACGTCACATATCATTTACAGGTACCCTGATTCCAGCTTTTTCTCAAAATGGACTATACGTCTCTTCCCAGGATGGAGATAGGTAGATTTCAACTCTCGAGATTACAGAAAGAGCCCTGTGCTGGTATCAGAAGCCTGGGTCTGATACTAGCACCTTCACGAATATTCTGAGAGACCTAAGAGCAATGAACTCCTCAGCCTCAGTTTCCTCATCTACCGAGTGAGATGACTGGACCAAATACTTCCTTTCGTGTCAACTATTGCTAATATTTCATGAAGAAACACCCAGCATTGGGCTCTAGAAATGTGTACAGGTTTTTAATCTTCCTCTTTGGAAGGGCTGTGGGCTCGTGAGCACCCTGGGAGAAAGGCAGGAATGACTGATATTTTCTTTAGTGTTGTGTTTCCCCAGTACCAATTCTAACTCTAATAAGACTTACCACTTCTATATCCTCCTTTCTTCCAGAACTCTCCAACAAGTTTTACAGACTCATCGGATGAAGAGTACCTGAGACACTGAGGGTCAGCGCTCGGAAGATGGAGAAGACAGATGGTAGGCAGGCTGCTTTGTAGGGCCTGGTTTAAGATAAGCACTTGTGCTGGGAAAGAATTGTTGCCATAAATCCTGGAAATAGCCTAGGAAAGGCCTGCAGGAGATGGCCCCTAAACAGGGAGTGCTGGTAGGCTCAAAGCATGTATTTCAGATTTCATATATCTCCAGCTCTAGCCAAGGAAAGAAGCACAATATGGTAAAAGAGCCTCCATTCATACCTAAGTGATTCTATAAGTCATTTAATGTCTTTGATCCTCAATCCTCCCATGTATCAGTTAGCTTCACTGTGTAACAAACAGCCCAACAATTTAGTGACTTAAAGACACTAATTATTTCTCAGAAGATTATATGGGTTAGCAGGGCCATTATTGTGGTCTAGGCTGGTGTGGCTGATCTTTTTTAGGTTCATTCATATGTCCATGGGCTTCTGGGTGACTTGGATGGGCCCAGATGTCTTAGAATGGCCCCATTCACATACTTGAGGTATCAGTAATGACTTGGCCATGTGACACTCATCATCCAGGAGGTTGAGTGGGGCTTGTTCACATGGTGGCAGAAGAGTTCAAGCACAACACAAGAACAGACTGACTCCAATGTGCAGATAATGTTCCAATCTCTGCATATGTCACATTGCTGTTGACCAGTGGCCAACATAAGTCATAAGGCCACATCTAGTATCAGTGCAGTAAGGGAGTACCCCAAGGGTCAGATATTACTGTGGCTACCTTTGAGAACAGTTGACCACACCTTATCTATAAACAGGTATTAATACTATTTCATAGAGTTGGTAAAGAACTAGATGACATAGGCTGGGTGCAGTAGCTCATGCCTATAATCTCAGCACTTTGGGAGGCTGAGGTGGACAGATCACAAGGTCAGGAGTTCAAGACCAGCCTGGCCAATATAGTGAAACCCCGTCTCTACTAAAAATATAAAAATTAGGCCGGGCACGGTGGCTCACGCCTGTAAAACCCAGCACTTTGGGAGGCCGAGGCGGGTGGATCATGAGGTCAAGAGATCAAGACCATCCTGGTCAACATGGTGAAACCCCGTCTCTACTAAAAATACAAAAAATTAGCTGGGCATGGTGGCACACGCCTGTAGTCCCAGCTACCTGGGAGGCTGAGGCAGGAGAATTGCCTGAACCCAGGAGGTGGAGGTTGTGGTGAGCCGAGATCGTGCCATTGCACTCCAGCCTTGGTAACAAGAGCGAAACTCCGTCTCAAAAAAAAAAAAAAAGGTTTAACTCTCACTCTAACAAGACTCTTCATCAGAATCTGAGTAGCTTCATTCAATAAGTGAATGGGTATGATATCTGGCATGTGATTAAGCCTATGACTAAACAAATAAGGCAATGATATGTAAAACTTTCTGAACCACAGAAAAGTTAAAGCTAAAAGCTATTCCCTGAAAAACATACATACACATCAAATTTTACAAATAATTTCAGAGCGCTCACGGACCTCCATAAAATCTATTCCATCAATTAGCCTTTGCTGTGTAACAAACCACCACAAATGTTATGGTTTAAAAAACACTATTTATCTCAAAATTTTAGGGGTCAACAATTTAGGCTGGACCCAGCTGGGCAGCTCTTCGGGTCATGTCTGTGTTCTCTCATAATGTCTGTGGTGAGCCACAGATCAAGTAGTTAGATCTGCTTCTGAATTTTGACTCTAGAAGGCTAGAACACTTTGGCTAGTTCCACATGGTCTGTGATCTTCTAGCAAGTTGCCCAGATTTATTATCATGGTGGAGATAGATGCCTGAAAGAGAATGAAAATACACAAAGCCTCTTGAGGACTAATACCAGAGTTGGTGCTACTGCCTAGTTCTTTTGCCCAAAGCATGTCACAAGTCGGGCCCACATTCGAGGGACTGGGAAATAGACTCTACCTCTTACATAAGGTGTTATAAAATCATATTGCAAGAAACATTACTACAGGGAGGAATAAAAAATTAGGACCAATTTTTCAACCAGTTTACCATACCTACCATGAACCTAGGTTAATAATTTTCTACAATGAAAATGAAGTAATATGGTTTAAAAAATAAACAGGAGTTTATTTTTATAAACATACAAGTACAGAAATGAATTACTGTTTGCATTTCAGAACATGTCCTTGTACTGTCAAGTCTAGAACCAATAGATACAGGACTTCAAGACTTCCCATGTGTCTCATTTCTTTGTGATCCTATAGTAAATAACACTAACATTTCCTGCTAAACCAGAATCCTAGAAAGCAGCATTTTTACAAAAATTAAGAAAACTTCAGGACAACAAAAATCTAAACAGGAAATATTGAATGTACAGTGTATCCTGGCTTGTGATGATTTACCCAGCGATTGAAATAGCATTATCAAAAATCAGCTGTCCGTAGATTTGAGTACCTTCATGTTTTCCTTGCTGTGGAAAGAACAGAAAAGAAAATAATTGACTGTAGAAATCTCAGCAAATAATTGGCAATTGGTGACTGAATTTAGGCAAAATATATGTCCTTTATTTGGGTACATTTAGTTTACATCACATTTGGTAACTGACTTTGCCATTACCAAAGAGTATACATGTCTAGTTAGATTTTCTTTGATACCCTAATGCTGTAATTTTTCTTACATGCTTTTTGTTTTTAATTACAATAGAATGGGTGCAATGACTGAATCCACATGGATGAATCCTCCATCTCACCCCAACTCCCTCTCTATAATCCTCTACTGCTACATAACAAATTGCCACAAATTAAGTGGCTTAAAACAAAATCAATTTGTTATCTTATAGTTCTGGAGGCCAGACATCTGAAATGAGTCTCACTAGGCTAAACTCAGTGTGTCAACGAGCTGTATTCCTTTCTGGAGGCTCTAAGGAGCCTTCATTTTCTTGCCTTTTTCCACCCCTTGTCACGCAACTGCATATTTACAGGTTCCAAGGATTAGAACACGGACATCTTTGGGAGCCATAATTGTGCCTACCACAAACTCAAGCCCATATCACCTCTTTTCTCAGGCTACTTTAAATATTGATGCCTAGTGATATGAACCAATTCTTCCCAAGAGAGACTTTGTAGTAAATGTTTACATTAAGAGGAGATTCTTTATGAAGCCAAATGGCATCTTCCCAATGCAAACTCTAGAAATGCTGACTATATTGCCACTGAAATGTAAAAGAATGTATCATGGTTTTATCAGCTATAAGCAGGGGCACTTGAAAGAGTAGATTTCAGATTTTTTATATACTATGGATTAAATGCATCATGCTTGATTATTGGTAAGCTGCTTGATTGATCATAAACCTTCTGCAAGTCTCCTGCTTATTTTTACCACTTTATTTGCAAAATATTCATAATCATTGCTTCTTATTTTGAGTTAGGGATCAATGTCATGAGTTAATTTTTTAAACTGCTAAATAAAGATAAGCAAGATTAGTCTTTGATCTCAACTTAAACTAGTACAAAAATGATTCTGCCCATCTACAAACAAACATGAGGCTTATTTAAATCCTGTGATTTAATTCTTTATACTTCCAGAGAACAAGCATGATCTAGTTCAGTGTATAATGAAATATGACAGACTGAAGGCAGCAATTCTAAAGCCAGAGAAAAATAATAACCAACTAGAAAAGACAAAACGAGGAAAGAAAAAAGACCTGGGAAGAAAGGAGAGAGTAACTACTGCAATAAAATGGGAGAGAGCATTAATTTCCTTGGGGATTAAACAGTGGTTAAATAGTAGCTTCCTTCCTTTTTACTTAATATGACTTAATTTAAAATATTGATATAAAATGCACAATGTTATACTTGAAAGCATAAGGAAATATGAGAATAAATAAATGCTGACTTGGAAGTTGGATTATTATATGAGGCAGCAGCTCTTTTGCTATGTATTCCATTTATAAAACTATATTTGTCTCCACTAAGAAAGGTTCACTCAAAACCTGATATGGAATGTGTAGATATTGCCATATCAGTAGAAATTTGGGAGGAGGAATTATAGTCATGAGCTACTTATTAGCTCAGTATTTATTTAGTTAATGAACACTAAGTATATTCAGATAAATCTCAGTGTATTAGTCAGGGTTCCCTAGAGGGACAGAACTAATAGGATATATATATATATATTTGTATATATGTATATATATACACATATATAGAATATATTATATAAATATCCTATTTGTGTATATATGTGCATATATGTATAGGATGCATATGTATCCTATACATATATGCATACAAATAGAATATATATATTTTTATATATCCTATATACATATATAAATGCTAATAGGATATATATCCTATTTGTGTGTATATATGTATGTGCATACATATAGATACATATATTCTAGAATTATGCATATATTCTAGAATATATATATGCATACATATATACATATATTCTAGAATTAGAATATATATATGCATACATATATATCCTATTTGTATATATATCCTATTTGTATATATAGTGTATATATGTATATGTGTATGTACATATGCATATACATATCCTATTTGTGTGTTACACACACACAAATAGGATATACATACACACACGCAAATAGGATATACACACACACACAAATAGGATATACATACACACACGCACACGCACACACACAAAAAGGGGAGTTTATTATTAATTTACATGATCACAGGGTCCCACAATAGGCTATCTGCAAGCTTGAGAAG
Source organism: Callimico goeldii (assembly GCA_963573925.1). Classification (NCBI taxonomy): domain Eukaryota; kingdom Metazoa; phylum Chordata; class Mammalia; order Primates; family Cebidae; genus Callimico; species Callimico goeldii. Next base: position 11,632 of record CAUYOR010149768.1, read on the forward strand.
CAAGGAGAGCCATTCCAATCTCCAAAACTGAAGAAATTGGAGTCTGATGTTTGCGGGCAAGAAGCATTCAACACAGGGGAAAGATGTAGGATGGGAAGCTAGGCTAGTCTCGCCTTTTCACGTTTTTCTGCCCACTTTATATTCGCTGGCAGCTGATTAGATTGTGCCCACCAGATTGTGAGTCTGCCTTCACTAGCCCACTGCGTCCTTCAATCCAATCAAGTTGACACTGAGTATTAACCATCACAGTTCACCCCTTGTCAACTTGAACCCATACACATCTCCTGAGATCACAATTTTCAAATAAAGACAATAATGAGGTCATAATTATGCCTTGCATAATACAAGTATCCTTCATACAACTGGAAACACACCAACGCCCAACCCAAATACTATTACATAAAGTTAAAAATACTTAAATGTTGATATGAAGTCAATAAATCCTATGTCACATGATAAAGAAGAAGGAAATAAAATGAAGATATTTTCTTTGTACAAGTATATATATCACAAACATGTTTTTAACAAAAGGGGGAAATACTCATCAGTTACAGTCCTAGTTTCTGCATCTGGTCACATGATCGTAGCTGGTATTGATGACTACCTTCTTCTACTACTTATTCTGCATTCCCTTTGCCTTCAGCAAGCACCTCAGCAGGTCATGGTTTTTTTCCTGCTGGAATGATCCAAACCTTCATTCCTGAAGGGTCTGACCATTTGTAGACCTGCCTGGATTGGGTTATTGTAGTTTCCCATTGACCTTCATTACAGGGCATGGTAATACTAAGAGATGCCCTAATGGATCTCCTGTGTTCCATATATACTCTTCCTTACCTGAGTTATGGAGTAGTAGACGGATTTCTGGATCATTCTCAGCATACTCCATTTTCATGGAGCAGCATAGACTACATACTGCTGTCTTGTGTAATTCAAAAAGGGCTCTACTTAACCACTAACAAGCAAACAATGTGACTGTGTGAAAAAGACATTTTGAGAAACAGAATTAATTTGCTTCTACAAAAGAGATATAGGTAGGTAAAAAAGTAATCTCTCCTGATTTCAATAAGGTTTGTTCATTTTCACAATGCTAAAGACATTTAGAAAAGCAGGTTTTGGGACAAGCTGATTCACAAGGATTAATCCTAGATAACACCACATTTTCAATATTTACTAGTATTCAGAATAAAGTAACTAAAATATGAAGTTTACTAGGTATGTATATTACGTATCTGCTTGTGTTCTGTAAGACATAATGAATTCCAAATGACTTTGATAAAATAGCTACATTTTGTATAAAATAGGATTAAAATGAAGAGCAAAAATATGTACATTTAGAAGCCAAAATAAAAACTTCAAGTGTTTTTCTTGTAAAACAACTTGGAGCTAAGTGGTAAGACTAGATTTGATCAGAAGCTGAGAAGCTGAATGATTTAGCCACATAATACCCTAATCTAGTTGTTTTCAATAAAGGGTTATTTTGGCCCACAGAGCATACTTGGTTGTGTCTGGAGACATTTCTGATAATCAGAAATGGGAGGATGATCATCATCTAGTGGATAGAAGACAGAGATATTGCTGAACACACAGAAAAGTCTACTCACAACAAAGAATTATCTTGTTCAAAATTTCAATCATGCTGAGATTGAGAAAAAAATAACAAGTTCCATGATACAGGAATTTATTAAAATAAGTAATATTAGCATCTAAAGTTTCCCTGCAATCTCATTCTGTCCCAAATCTTTATTAGAATATTATGTTCCATTTTAGGGTATTACCCTTTAGAATGTATAGATTTAAATGATTTTAAATAGACTCTATTATGATTGTCCATGTCTTGGTCTTCTGCTTACACAAGTAACATTCAATTATTACTCTGTCTCTCACTTATTTAGAAGACCTGAAAATAATGCAACGCTTTTTTGAAGGTAGGTTCTGTGGCTTGTGTAGCTAAGATACCTGGTTTTTTTAAGTGACTCACAAATACACAGGTTAAAAAAGAAAACTGAATAAAGATTAAGTTGAAAGTTTTAGAAAATTAAGTCAGTTCTCAATTATGTGCTAAAAGAAAATCTCTAAAAATTACAACACATAGAAAAATATTCAATGTACCAAAAATACAAATACCACAAAACTCTAAATGAATGAGCCAAAACTCTTACATTACCAACATCGAACTATCCCAAAGGCTGAAAATGTTTTAATAATGTGCATTTTATAGTTAGAAATGTGGTAAAAATGAAGAATGAAGAATTTCAAAGCAAAATAAACAAATCTTCAAGTCACTTAAAGTAGACAACAGTCAGAAAGGGGAAAAGGTGCTGGAAATAAAGTTAGAAGTGATCATTTTAAAGAGCGGGAATGACAAGCAAGTTTTTGTGGTGAGAAGAGTTTGTTTTCATGAGGCCACATTGAACAAATGACACAGTGGAACCATTTTGTGTGGTCCTGTTCATATTCCCATTGGATAGAGACACTGTACTGATTCTACCATATGCTTTGCAGCCAAATATGACAAAATGTAACTTTAAGCAAAAATATATATAAAATATTGTTTGCTATTTAAATTTCAAAACAAGTATTATATTCAGAACAAGAACCACACAGCAGTTAAGTATTATAAAACATACTCTAACTCTGTATGAGTATAGCTTCAGTCTCAACATTTTCTAAATATTCTTTAATAAAAGATTTAATTTAAAATATCTTTTAATTTTTTAACCTGTTCTATTTCACAAATGCAATAAACTCTACTTTGATAATATATTATTTGACAACTAAAAGTGCATAATTTGTATTGTTATAATGTAATGTGACCTGGAAATGGGAAAAATGTGAGAAATTCTCAGAAAAGTCTTTTTATCTAATAACTAGTAGTTTCAACCTCTTTACCATGAAAAGCTCTTCCAATAAAACACCAATACAAAATTAAGGATCTTTTTACAGTTTCCTTCCCCAGGAAGTAAGGAGAACCAAACCCAACTGCATCAACTCTTGAATAATTAGGGATCAATCATGGTGAGTATGTTTCTAAATCAATGCCTTTCTTAAATCTAGAAAATTATCTGCCATTGTTTCTTCAAATACAGCAACTGCCATTCCTCTCCAGTCCTCCCTATCCTATTCTGCAACGCCTTATGAAACAAATGTTAGAGCTCTTCATTTTGCTTTCCATGTTTTTTAACCCCTCTTTTCTACTTTTATTTTATTTTTTTCCTCCGTGCTTCATTCATTTTATCTCCTCAGAAGACCTTCCATCTCACTAATTCTTTCTTCAGCTGTGTCTAGCATACAGTTTAATTTATTGTATTAGTCAGGACTCTCCAGAGAAACAGAACCAACAGGAGATAGATAGATATCAATATAGAGATTTATTATAGAAATTGGCTCATGTAATGATGGAGGCTGAAAAGTCTCATGATCTGAATGACATCTTCAAGCTGGAGAACCAGAAAAGCCAGCAGTGTAAATTGTTCAACATTTACTAGCCTGAGCTCATGGTGTAAGAAAAACATTCCAAATGCAAAGACCCCCAAACCAAGAGTGCCAGTGTCCTGCAGGAGGAGATGAATGTCCCCATTCAAACAAAGATCAAATTCTCCCTTCCTCTATGTTTTTGTTCTACTTGGAGCCTCAGTGGATTAGATGATGCTCATCCAAATCGATAAAGGTCATTTTTACTCAGTCTACTGATTCTAATGCTAATCTCTTCTGGGAACAGCTTCATAGATACACCCAGAAATGATGTTTTACTAGCTATCTAAGTAGCCCTTCGCCCAGTCAATTTGACACAGAAAATTAAACATCACATCTATCCACTGAGCTATGTATCTCCAATGACTATATATTGCTTTTAAAAGTTCTCCAGTTATTTCCCAAATCTAACTTTCTATATTGATAGAAAAGTTGGTCTTATTTTTTATTCCTTCTTTAATGTCCTTATTTATTTTAGAATATTAGGTGATGATTTTTATTTACCATTTAAATCATGAAAGAACAAAATTACAGCTAATTAAATGGATCATGCTGATATGGGACATTGCCCCTGACTTCAAACAGATACCTATGCAGAATAAAATAGTACAAAGAAAATTAAATTGTTGAGTTATAAATTAAGAAAGAAATTTGCATGTGTTAGAAGTAAAGAAGGAACATGAAAAGTGGTGTTATGAGTCAAACTGAATCCCTGCAAAATTTACACATTGACATCTTAATGCTCAATGCTTCAGAATGTGGCCCAACTTGGAAACAGGTCTATTGCAAAGTAATTAGGACTTAATATAAAGTCATCATGGAGTAAGGTGAGATGCTGCTTCAGTAGGACTGGTATCTTTATAAAAAGAGCAAATTTGGACAAAGGCACACACGTGCAGGAGAATACCGTGTGGACACAAAGGCAAGGATCATGTTACATACCATGGAATACCAGAGATTGCTAATAAAGGACCAGAAATTAGTGGGGAGGCATGGAAAAGATTCTTTCTCATAGCCCACATAAGAAATCAATTCTACCAATAGCTTGATCTCAGGCTTCTAACTTCTAGAATTGTGAGACAATAATTTTTTTACTTTTTATACCACCTAGTCTATGGAATTTTGTTTTGGCAACACTAGCAAACTAATATAAATGGTAAACTGAGAGGCTGAAGACATTGGGATCACTGGATAATCAGGACCAGTGATTAGTCTTATAAGCTGGGAGCTATGGCTTTAAGGCTGAGAAAGAAAATAATTCAAAGATAGAACCTGTGCCCCCAGGAAGGTAAAAACTGAGCTAGGAGTTTAGAAGGCCTTTTTTGTAAGTAAAAAGAGACTAGAGAAATTCTACTTACTGAGCTAAGAAAAATTTTTAAAAGTTTATCTTCTGAGAGGCTTAAGCAAAAAATAAATAAATAAATAAATAAGAAAAGAGCAGTGTCAGTAGGAGTTGGGATGGTTAGGTTTGAGAGGTTTAAAAAATAATTTTAAAATAACAACTAAGTATTACTGTTAGAGTGCTTACTTTGTACACTGCACTCTTCTAAGGACTTTGCATTCATTAACTTATTGAATCTTTAAAACAGCAGGACAAGTTATGGAATATTAGTATTCCAGTTTTAAAGATGATGAAGTTGAGG
>CAUYOR010149769.1:0-25932 GCA_963573925.1 Callimico goeldii
AAAAATATTTCACACAGTTGTACAATGTGTATCTGTTTGAAGCTAAGTGATATTACGAGAATCAAAATGCTCTTAAAATTTTAAAACTTCATAATGTAAAAAAACCTACAGTGAGCTAAAGTTAATTTAGTATTGAAAAAAATCATTGCGAAGCAAAATTAAAGAAGACTGCTAAGATGTGAATGTGTGTGTCCCTCCAAAATTCCTACCTTGGGATTTAAACTCCAAGTGATGATATTAAGAAACGGGGTCTAAGTGATGAAGTCACGAGGGTTCCACTCTGATGAGGGAATTTGTACTGTTATTAAAAAAAAAATGTCAAAGGAATGCCCTATGCCTTCTGCCTTTCCACCTTCTGCCACGTGTGGATGCCACGAGAAAGCACTGCCTGTGAAGAACAGGCCATCATCAGACGTCAAATCTGCTGGTACCTTAATCTTGGACCTCCGGAACTGTGAAAAAATTAATTTCTGTTCTTAGTTACACAATCTCAAGTGTTGTGTTACAGCAGCACAGACTGAGAGCTGGACCTAAATAATTTAAGAGACATACAATGTTCATAGATTGAAAAACTCAATGTTGTCTCGATATCCTTTATCTCCAAATTAACCTATGTTTTCAATACAATACAGCACACTTTAAACACTTTCTTTAAATAAAAATTAATAAGATGACCTAAATTTATAGAGAAATTGAAAGGACATAAAGTAGCCAAAACAATATTGAAAAAGAACAAAGTTGAAGAACTTAAATTGTGTAATTTCAAGGCTAACCATAAAATTACAGTAAACATGACAGTGGTTTGACTATGAAAATAGACAAATTGAAGGATTGGAAAAAAAAAGGAGGCAGCAATAGATCCACACACACACAGGCAATTCATTTTTTACTAAGGTACCAGCATAATCCAATGAGGGAGGGGATCATCTTTCAACAAATGGTGCTGGAACCACTGGATTGCCATATGGGAGACCCTACTTTATACCATATTTAAAATTTAATTCCTCATGGATCATAGAACTAAACACAAAACTAAACTATAAAGCTTCAAAAGAAAACATAGGAGCTATCTTCATGACCTTAAAATGGACAAAAATTTCTTAAATAGGGCATAAAAAGCACTAACCATAAAAGAAAAACAATTATAGCTGGGCGCAGTGGCTCACGCCTGTAATCCCAGCACTTTGGGAGGCTGAGGCAGGTGGATCACGAGGTCAATAGATCGAGACCATCCTGGTCAACATGGTGAAACCCCGTCTCTATTAAAAATACAAAAAAATTAGCTGGGCATGGTGGCTCACACCTGTAATCCCAGCTACTCAGGAGGTTGAGGCAGGAGAATTGCCTGAACTCAGGAGGTGGAAGTTGGGGTGAGCCAAGATCACACCATTGCACTCCAGCCTGGGTAACAAGAGCAAAACTCTGTCTCAAAAAAAAAAAAAAAGAAAAACAACTTTAAACTAAATTTTATCAAAATTTAAACTTCTGATCTTCAAAAGACACAAGTGAGAAGAATAAAATCTGAGCCATTAGCTGAAAGAAAATACTACAATAGATACCTTATAAAGGACTAGTACCAAAATACAGAAAAAAAAAAACCTCATAATCAATCATTAAAGCGCAAACAACCCAATTTAAAAATGGCCAAAAGCTTGAACAAACACGTCACCAAAGATGATATGGACAGTGAGTATGTAAGATGCTCTACATCATTAGCCAACAGAGAAACACAGATTTAAAATACTAGAAGATTCTGAAATTACAGAAGCAGTAAGGAGAAAACGCTAGCAGATATCACTTCCACAATGGCTAAACTTAAAAAGCCTGACAATGCCAACCATGGGTGAGGAAGTAACGGGAACTCCCATACAATGCTGGAAAACACTTCTCCCTGAGAAGCATGTAAGTCGCAAACTGTCTCTGCTGTTTCCTTGTATCCCTGGCATCTGGCCCCTCGTTGGCTCTCCTCCACTCAGAGGAGAGAAGCTCAGCTAAGAACTTGTTTTCCTGTTTGTTTTGTGTTGTGTTGTTTTTGAGACAAGGTCTCGCTCTGTCACGCCGGCTGGAGTGCGAGTGGTGTGATCGCAGCTCAGTGAAGCCTTGAACTTCTGGGATCAGCGAGGGACTCGTTGACAGTGGCAGAAGGTAAGAGCCCTTTGCTTATATCAGACAAAGAAGTACCTTCAAGATAGCAGGACTGGGAGACAAACAGGGCTGGCAACTTTTTATTTTGCAAAGTAAGACTGTTTTAAACAATTTTAATAAAATAAAAACCAAAAAGCTACCATCCACGGTCTCATCATTCCTAAAAATTATTATCAGTGTTGCTTTCCTTAGAAGAAAAAAAAATTAAAGTTCTTTTGATGGATTCCACCTTTGTACCCCTCACAAAGAGAAAAAAACTTAATCACGTAATCACTGAATTTTTTAAAGAATAAATTTAGTTCTGTGAGAAACCAACTCTGTTGTCATTCTTTTTCTCATTTTGCCACATTTAGTGATTACCATTCAGCGATCCATTCATCGTAGTCCTGAGGCTTTTCTATTATGAATCACCAAGTCAATCTAGAGCACCCAGACAGACAACCTGTCCCAAGATCAAGGTTAGGAGTCAGTAAGGTTGCTCAGAGATTAAACCATTTGCCCTCATAAATCAAGCCATGAATTTGACATGTCTTCAGGGAACAGGCAGGAGGGAAAGCCTGTGAGGACAGAGCAGTCAGGGAGGCAAAATCCACACAGCAGGAGGCAGAAGGCAAAGTTAAGCCAAGAAAAGGAAAGGTGGAGGGCTGTTTACAGGAGAATAAAGATTTAGAAGAAAAGGGAAAGGAGGCAGAAAAAAAACAGAAGGCGGCAATGGTGTTAAGGGTGTGGCAGGGGCTTGGAAGAGGCAAGGTTGGCGAGGAGAGAGCATGGAAGTGAATGGAGGAAACGGCCCGCCCTGCAGCACTTCTGCTGCCCGGCAGGGCCAGACCACAGCTGCACACGATGAACAAGACTTGCTTGGGCACTGCTGGATTTCCTGGCTGCTGCTGGCTGGGGGTGTGTGCTCCACAGGCCTCTGCGCATGGAGAGGGCAGAGCTGCCCTCTGGGTTTTCCCCAGAACATTCAATCACTGCAAGAAACATCCTTCTCAGGAGCAGCCCCTTCCTCCTCCTGCTGAGCCAAGTTCAGTCAGTCCCGGAGTCCACTTGTTTAGGTCTGAGCAGCCAATTAGTCCTGCCTTCCTCACACAGTGGTCCTCCTAAAACTGCCTTGCACACCCCACAGGGCCCCTTTCCATGCATTGCATTGGCTGCTCACAGCCCCACGCTTCCCTTTTCTAGCCCTGGCTTCCGGCTGTCCCTCATTCATTCACCATACCCTTCCCTGGAAGGTCTATCCGACATTAACCCATTCATTGCTGTAGGTCCGCTCAGGGTCACCCTCCTCCAGGACGCCTTTCCAGGGTTCCATGGCAGGGTGGCCTCTCCGCCTCATGCTTTCCTGGAGGGGTCAGCTGTCAAGCCTTATCTCGACCACCATCAGCACAAACCGCCTTGTGCTGGAACCACTTTAGTAGGAGCATTGTCTCCCCTGGGAGGCAACAGAAGACTCGTATCTCCGGCAGTGCTGGCACTTCAGCTGGATGTGGGCAGTTCAAGCTGACCTACCTGGACTTAATTCATCACACCTACCCCTGCCCCCAGGAGGTGTCCCAGAGACCCTTCATGGCAGAGGAGGTACGAAGACCAGCAGAGGATGCTGAGCTAGAACGGGAATCAGCAGAGGCTGACTTCAGCAAGTCCTGAGAGATGCATAGAGGTGGGGTGAATCTAAGGGATCTCAAGAGAGAGGAGGCAGCTGCACTCCCCTGGGGAGATACCAGAATTCTGGAGGAAAAGAAGAAGACACAAGCCAAATTGGGTCATGGATTTTTGAATATTTGGAAACCTACACCTGAGACTGGATTCTAAAACTGGATTTCTCCAGACACGGAGGAAGCGGCTGTGGCTCCCTCTGAACACCAGAGGGCGCCGCAGGAAGTGAGCGGGCTCGTCCTCCCCAGGCAGGTATTGGGGTGGGCCTCCCACTGTCTCCTGGCTGCCTTGACTGGACTTGGAGGGACATCCCAGGAAAAAGGGAAGCCACACAACTCCAGGCAGCACTGTTTCATTCCACATGGAAGTGCAGGTCTGTTCTAGGAGGGCTGTTACACGATACTCACAAGCACACACCCGTGCAGGCAACTGAGCCCCAAACCCTAAAACATCAACTGGGATTTTTAAAAAAATAAGCAAAAGCAAAAGCACAGCTTCTTCCTAATTAAGAAACGCTCTCTGAACCATTCTCTGAGGAACAGCTGCGTCTCCTGCAGACCCATCCACTCCATACATCTGTTATTAAGCCTGTACTTTGAGCATGATACCTCTAAGTGCCATGAAGAACACAGACACAGAACACCTGTCCCTTGTCCTCAACAGTGTAAAACGCACCTGCACGACCTCCTGGCCCCACCCCCTCCCCTCTGGCCACCGTGCTGCCTGCTTATAAGGGGCTCCTCCCCCACCTTGCTGGAGCCCCCCCGACGGCCTCACAGAGCTAAGAGAGACAAGCACTTCCCTGTAACCTCTGAAAGCCATCATCATAGTTCATGCGTCTAGCTCACAAGAAACTCCTCTAATCAAGGGCATTTTCTAAAACAGCAGAAGCCCCACATACAGAAGTGGGCTTGAGGAAGAGGCCAAGACCCCTCCTGAGCTGCAGGCCCTGCCCTCCCTCCATGGGGCTCAAAACTTCCCAGTGAGGTGGGACTAAAAGTCGCAACTGAAACCATGGAATGCCAGTTTCATCTCCCAAACTAGGCACGTGGAGTCCACCTCTCAGAACCACCTGGAGGAAGTATTCAGAACAAGCATCGTCAGCATGGCCTGGCAAAAACAGGGTGAAATATTTGAAACCACCTAAATGTCCCATCATAATAGCTCAGTTGTATACATGAGGCGCATCCATCCAAAGGGATATTGTGCAAGTCTTACACGTAGGAGTTGTCTGATAAATATTTGACTAATTTTTAATATTTTCAAAGATTGGTAATGATGTTTCTTAAAATATATACAAAGGGATACAGAACTGTAAACAGTATCATAGGCCTGGCAAATACTGTGTTCATGTTGAAAACTCAGGAAGAAAATTGTGTTTATGTTGAAAACTCAGGAAGAAAAACTCTTTGCAACTTATAAAACGAAAATTGTAATTATTTCTGAGGCGTGCGATTTGGGTGGGTGACTTTTAGTCTCCTCTTTATTATTGTCAAATATTGTTTATAATCTGGAAGTTATGAAATATTTATTTATTTAAAGACCCCAGTGAGGTCCCACCACCCGGGTCCCAGTCCATGCCCTCGGTCTCCATCAAGCCTGTCTTACCAGGGGGCAGGGCTTGCAAGTGGTCTTTCTGCACTCCAGCTGGAATCCAGAGGCAGCCCCCGCCTCCACGATGCAGTGGCAGGCCGTGCACACATCCACCATCACACTCTTCCCGGGCTGGAACCAGAGGCATGAGGGTCAGGCCGCCCCAGCATCCCCTGACCCACCCTCCCACCTCATTTCCATAAGCCATCTCCTGCCCACCCACCCACAGCTCCCATGAGCCATCACTCTGTGGCTCCTCCTGTCTCTGTGGCCCACTACCTTCCTGTCCTCCCACCTCCAGTACTGAGATGGTAAGAATGAGAACCTCCATGCCAAAGATGCAGACCAGGCAGCGGCGGAGGGGACAGACTGAAATGTGCACAATGACCTCAGAGCACTTCTCTGTGCCCAGAAGAAACGCCCAGGAGCCTGAGGTGGGGGCCAGGAAGTGAGTGTGAGACAGGCCTGGAGAACTGGGAAGATGGTCTTAGCCTGGGCTCCAGGGTGCCAGGGACGTCCCGCAGGCAGTGGGAAGCTGAGGTTAGGTCTTCCCGGTTTCTTTCATTTCTGCTTTACAATGACTGGCCTGCTACCCTTCCCGCAGCACCCCCTTCCCCGTCCCCACCACGTGCTCTGGAGAAGAGGGCAGCAGCTCACCCCAATGATTGTGCCATTGAGCATGCAGGCCTCCATGGGCTCTGGGGGAGAGAGAAGTGCAGAGTAAGCGTGGGCAGAACACACCCTGGTGAGAATGGCAAGTGGCTGCTCTCTCTGGGGCTCCTCTCCCTGTCTGGGCCTCCCTCCTGTATCTGCTGGCCTTTTCTCCCACCCCACACCCCAGCGCCGGGGGTCCTACTGCTGGAGCCCACGGCAGCCTCCCTTCCCCACGCAGCCCACAGTGAGAAGAGCTCCATACGTTCTCCAAGCAACAGCGCTTGCTTATGTGAATTTACATTTAAGGGATGGGATGAATGGGAGGATGTTTGGGTTTATGAAAGAATGAAATGCTGCTCTTAAAATTTTCAGTTTCAAGAATTCAGTGACTGGGCACGGTGGCTCAAGCCTGTAAACCCAGCACTTTGGGAGGTCAACGTGGGCAGATCACTTGAGGTCAAGAGTTCGAGACCAGCCTGGCCAACACAGCGAAACCCCATCTCTACTAGAAATACAAAAATTAGCCAGGCATAGTGGCACATGCCTGTAATTCCAGCTACTGCGGAGGCTGAGGCAGGAAAATAGCTTGAACCCAGGAGGCAGAGATTGCAGTGAGCCAAAATCGCGCTACTGCACTCCAGCTTATTCAGAGATAGTGCCACCCACTCCAGAATGAGAATCCACTTTAAATAGATAAAATAAACAAATAAAATTCAGAGCAGGATGGCAGGGAGAACTGGTTTTTTGTTGTTGTTGCCGTTCGTTTGCTGACAGGGTCGGGGTGGCAAGTTGAACGCCTTCCCATGGGTGAGTCATCACAGCATACAAAGGTGGTCTCCAAGTCAGAGAAGGCTAGGGTCAAATCCCAGTCCTGCCATGCAGTGACCTTCAGGAAATGCCCACGGTTTTCTCATTTTGTTTGCTTTCTCATAAAAGCATTAGGAGGAGATGGGAAGATTTCGGTCCTATCCATTTCCCTAAGTTGCTAAAAAGGCAAGGAATTCAGGAGCCAAAGGTAGAAGGAGAGGCGTAAAGGTGGGGCCCAGTCCTGCCCGGCCCAGCCCCGGCCCAGCCCCGTCTGCCTGCCTTACCACAGCGACAGCGGGGGCAGCATTCAGAGGTCTTACAGCTCAGCTGGAAGCCCGGGGGGCAGAAAGGGACCTCCAGCTGGGGGCAGGAGACGTTCCTTTGCTGCACGAAGACCTCCTCCTTCACTCGGACACACTCATTGATGAGGCAGGGGTTCTCCAGGGAGGCCCAGTGGGAGCCGACCTGCAGAGCACCAGGGTTAGTCCAGGAGGCTGGGGCAGGGCTGGGGCCCAGCGGCCCCATGGGAACGTGCTCTTCTCTTACAGAGTTGGTTTGGACCCTGGATGTGGGGCATGGCTTAACATGTAAGCCCCACCACAGAATAGGGCCCACCGAGGGGATGAACGGGGCTCATCCGGCTGGGCACTAATCAAAGAGTCTGGGTCAAAATCACCTGACTAAATTTGCGCCCAGGCAGGCACCCTGGGGAAGCCAGGGGACTCACCCTCCCTTTCTCAGCATTGATTTGAGCTGAGCTCAGACACTCTGGCCGAGAAGCAGCAGCATGGGCCGTCACAGGAAGGTACAGAGGGGAAGTTCAACCCCCTTCCCAGCCTGGTGCCACTTCCCATGATAGGGGGAGACGGAGCTGGCAGAAGCCTGGCAAGGCTGGCCCAGGACCCCTACAGCCCTGCAATCTTCCATGAAGAGTCTGGGGCTGCACATGGGTAGCCTGACCTCAGGGTTGTCATCATAGGCAAAAAGCACTGAAAAGACCCAAGACCCTGCTTTAGAAAAGTCACCAGGGGATCTCCCCTGGAAAATGTCTCTCTGAGTGCCCTCTGTGTCGGCCAACACCCAGATATGTAACTAGGCGCACTCCCCCGCCACCTCAGGCCCGAACCCACTTGTCTTGGCACCTGCTTATTTCTTCTCCTTCCAGGTGAGGTACAGAAAATGCCCAAAGCTTGCAGCCATTCTCTTCACCTCCCACTTCTGACTCCCTGCGGCCAAACCTTCTCGCTGCAGGCCTGATTCCGCCCTCCAGACCTCTCCCTCCCCTGATTACTCACTCACTGAGCCTTGGCCATGGGCCCATTAAGAGGACACATTGCCACCACCCCCGCTGACCCCTGACATAGTTCAGCAGCAAGACCATTGCCAACACCCAAGTCTTTTGGGTAAGACAGAGACTCGAGGCAGAGGAGAGAAGCCCAGGTCACCTTATGCTTTGCCAACACTGATGAGGGGCAGGGCAGGGTGAGTCTTGAAGGGAGATGAGAGATGGGGAAAGGGGCAGGAATACTGAATGCAAAGGGACTGGCTCTCAGCCCCACCAGAATGGGGCAGCCTCTGATCTGAGCTGGACTTTGGCCCTGGGGAGGAGGAATAAAACCTGCTCCATCCAGGGCACATGGGGGCAGAAGCACTAAAAGGTGGGGTGGGAGAAACACAGGGAAGGGAACCCACAGGCAACTCTGACTAGAGGGGGAGGTGGAAACCCACCTGGAAAAGCCCAGTGAGTCATTCTGTTTTCACTGGGGAGGAGGAAGGCAGCAGGCCTGGGTAGGAGATGGGAAAGGCTCAGGACAAGACAGCAGACACTTGGCTGTCTAAAGGAAGCACATTGGCCTTGCTAGGGGAGACAGAGGGAAGGCCCATATGGGTAGCTCACCTCTTCCCAACTCCCAAGGCTGCCAGGACTTGGCACTACCCACCTTATCCTTCTGACCAGACTGAAAGAACTGTGATTCTCCTAGCATTGGACTAAAATCCCAAAAGATGGAATCCTCTGTGTTTAAGAAAATGGCCTGATGAGCATCAGAGTCTAAGAGAGCACCTGGCGGCACACAGGGGACAGCTGAACTGCTCTGTTAGAAGAAGGGATTGGCAGGGGTGGTGGGCCAAGCAGGAGAGGATGAGAGTGGGGTGATGGGGGGCTGGCAACATGTCCCAACCAGACCTTCAGAAATAGCTGAGGGACTGTGAGAACAGAAATATTGTTTCCTTTTCTGGGTTGTAAAGTTTTCCACCTCCCTAAAACCACCAGGGAGGTTTCAATGGAAATCAGTGAAAAGGTCTGGGGACTCTGCCTGGTCCACTCTCAGTGTGGTCCAGAACAGTACTTGCAGCCTCTGGCACTTTGGAGGGGTAATGAGGCCATCCCAAAAGCAACTGCTCAGGTGACACCGCACCTCAGATTCACGGGTGAATGAGAGAGCATGAATCCCCTGGGAGGACCCTGGGCTTCTCCCAAAATCTACAAAATGGGAAGCCTGAGGTAGCATTAACTAGTTCCTAAGGGGAAAGGTCATCCCAGCTGGCATCTGGATAACACCAACAGCTGGGTAAAACACCCTGTGGGGAGAGCAAAGGGCAGGGAATGAGATGAAACCAAGATTAATGCTGGTCCCTGGAGTGGCCCCAGTCTGCCCTCCTCCCCCTCCCCAGGGCCTGGACCTACGCTCTTCCAGGAAGACTGGGAGTCCCCCCGACGTGAGCCCGTCACCACCTCACAGGCAGATGGCAGACACCTTCCACAGCACTCGCCTTCGTGCAGAACATAAGTGAAGCCCTGGAGAAGCAGAGAAAAACAGAGTAAGGACAGGCCAGCAGCAAAGACACGGGGGCTCTTACCTACGCCTCCTGCATACTGAGACCTGGGGTTCTGCTGAGAGACGGCTGCTCTGGACATTTTCATCTTTGTTGTCAACCAGCCTCAGCACCATGTCAAGAAGCAGCAAACGCTGGATCACTAAAAAAAGTCTTACGTCAGCTGCAGAGATTATAATTCTGCCCCCGAAAGATCCCACTTTGAGAGAGAATGTGATCCAGTCCCTGGGAGTGTTAAAGACAGCCCAGAGTTCACCTAGCAGCAGCTTACTAACCTGGCCCTTATCGTGGCCAACTCCAGGGCCCTTCACTGACCGGGGAGAACACTCAGGATGACTGAGATCCAGTCTCTGCTCTCACAGGGCTAGCCTCCCATACAACATGAACACTTGATCCCAGTACTGCTCATCAATGGGCAGAGTTGCTTCCCAGAGGTTACTTGACATTTACCTAGTAACTTATAGAGTATGGTGTTCTTTACAAAAGAAAAGTGAGATGACAGAGCAACAGACAAAGCTTCCCCAGAAAGCATGCCAGGGAGAGCAGCATCCTGGGAGTTTGTCAGCCCATCTTGTCTCTAGAAGGTCCACCAATCTGGCCAAAGCATCAGGAACATGGACTGAAACCCTCCTCTGAAAAGTCTATACAAAGAATAGTCAAAGCAGTGACAGTGTGTTTGTCCCGGGAGCCAAGAGAAAAGAACCCAGGACCAAGCTCCATCCTGGAGCTGCATTCTTGAGAAGGAGTAACCACAGCTGTCTGGGACGAGTGTGGACAACAGCCTGCTCTGCTCCCCGTGTGCACTCCCGAGCAGAGCTAAATCTGAAGATGCACACAATACGTGTGCCTCTCTCTGGAAGGGTTCAACACTCCCAAGACTTGGCTCAACCCCTCCCAGTCTCCACGAGACCTCCTGACATCCCTGCCCACCTCCCAGTGTGCACTGAGCTGTCTCCAGCCTTTCACCAGCCAAGATTCTAGGTACCATGAAGGAGACAACAAATTAGGACGAGTCAAGCTACACACCCTCCACGATTCAGCAGAACATACTCAAGCTACACACCCTCCACGATACAGCAGAACATACTCAAGCTACACACCCTCCACGTTACAGCAGAACATACTCAAGCTACACACCCTCCACGATACAGCAGAACATACTCAAGCTACACACCCTCCATGATACAGCAAAACATACAAATGCCATTAAAGAAAGAAACAAGGAAACAAGGTCTCAGGGGCACCAGAAACAAAGGCTCAAAGAACACAGAAGAGAGTAATTAATACATTTAGGGATCTGTCAGTCACTCTCGCACACCTCTCTAGAAGGCTGAGTGATGGAGATTTGCATAGTATTTTTGTTTCCTCTTGCCTCTGACCATGTACAAACAGTGTCAATATTACGGATGGCTCCCAGGCCAGATGCCTGCCCCAGCCCCACTAGCTTCTCACACTCAGACACTCTTAGCCATGCCTCCAAATTTCCATCTGAGTTTCCCTAGAGCAATCACATGGTCAAGAGTTCTAGGCACATTTCCTCCTCCACTCCCGCCATGACCTCCGTACTCATCGTCTTTTTGAAACTGCCCTGAGCTTCACTGCCTCTACACAACCAGCATTACAGCCCAAGACCTGAAGCTCCCCCAGTAGGTGACTGGACCAAAGCATGAACTGGACAGTGGACCTGATCCAAGGGCTGAGCTGGGCCTGTCAACTTCCTCTTGAAGCGGATCCATGAAACACAAAGACTAAGATAGATTGGACAGGGATGAACTGTGGATCTGAAAAGCCGCAGTTGAAGTGACACTTGACAAAGCTGTGTGCAAACGAAATGTATGAGAAAGCAAACTTCTGCATAGAGGAAGGCTGGCCTGCAGCGAGGAGCTGGAGTGGATGGACAGAAATACCGGCTCTTAGGACAAATGGAGAGAAACGCTGTAGGACTGTGGTGCCCATCTACAAAGCCTGCATTTCATGTCTGAGAGATACTCCTGTGTCTTTTCTTCAAACCCCTTTTATTGTAGTTAGCCCGAATGGCTTCTATTCTTTGCAAGCAAAACTCCCCATTGAAACACGAAATATATTGGGTGTCCATTTTCTAAAAATGAACTCTAACCAGCACTCTCTTTATTTGACAGCAAGTTATTTCCCTGGCCTCAGGTGGCCTGTGGAGGAGATGAAAACCAAAGGTTTTCCAAAACTTAGTGTTTTCCAAAGGAACACCTGGATACCACAGCGGCATCCTCTCCCAAAGGTACAGAGCAACTCCTCTCACTCTCAGTACCCAAATGCAGGTAGATCAGCAGGTGAAGGGCCTGGACTCTCTCCTTTCTGGATTTGCCCCCAGGCCCTCCTCTGTCATCAAACCATTCACCTCCAAAACACCATCAGGAGCTCGGTCTTCACCCCCGTTGATATTTGCAAAAGCAACCACAAGATATAAGTGCTTGCCTGCCCTGGCACCTCCTCTCCTAACATCATTATCTGCTGATAACAATGTAGTAATCACAATCGCTTTAAACCAGCAAACAGAATTTGACCCACAATCCTCCCTGCAGACTGTTGCTCCCTTTTTCTCGGGGCTGATCAGTCTTAAACGTGCAAGAATAGGGCGCCCCAGCACACACAGGAGCCTCAGGGGCAGCCACCACAAACTGGATTTGGGGAACACGGATGATGTTTTCCATATCTCAGATTATAAACACAGCCTGAAAATCAACACTCTACATGGAAACACCAGAGCGCGCTGAAACCAGGACAATCCCAGGAAATTCAGAGCATACATTCGTTGTAGGAACAGGTGAAGGTGATACACGAGAGTGGAAGAAAAAGGAAAAAAATCAAGTCCTCTTTTCTAGGCATTTAGTCTTCCCAATGTCTCTGCTCAAACCTACTCCGCCAGTCCTTTAGAATAATCCGTACAACAGACATCACCAGGCCTGAACCACAGAAGGATGACATAGAAACCCTTTGCTCGTGCTTTTTCTTCTTGTCCAGACCTAGCTCCCTCCTTCTTCCTCATCTCTGGCCTTGAACCAGAGGTCACTAAAGAACCTTTCTTGCCCTTCCTGAGATGGCCTCCTCTACTTTCCTGCCCTGATGGCTCCAGGAGTGCCCAGCCCCTCTGCCCCACTCACCGACCGACAACTGTCCTCACAGGGCTTCTGGGAGCACTGGGCCACGCGGAGACCCATCACGGCATCCTCCATGTCGGTGCAGGTGCACACATCGCAGCCCTCCTCCCAGAACTGGCCCACAGGATAGATGGTGCCTCGGTGAACACACACCTGTAGACATAAGTTTTCATGAGTGAACTCACTCGGTTCATCGAAACAAGCGGTCAGTTAGCACCTGCTACATGGAAGCCGCCCTAGGTGCTGAGAAGGGGGCAATAAATAAAACCAAATGTGGTCTCTGCCCACATGCAGGGCTGCTTATGGAGCAGATTTCATCCTCTTCCCTTCCCTCCCCACCAGCCTTAGAAAAGCCATCCCCAGTCTACTCAGGAGTGGCCCCTCGTGAGGTCTTCATGGTCCACAGACGTGAACACAACACACTGGCTGCCTTGGTCTCACTTCGTCACTGCCTTGACTGCACTTTACTCCTTCCTACATCACAAAGAAGCTGCACCCAGATTCCCAGACCCAGTTATGTCCTTGAAGTTGGAGCCCCTCTTCATCTAGCCCTCTGCTCACTTAGGAGCAAATTGGGCAGGGGCTATGAATGTGTGTCCCCCTGCCCACAAATGACTAGGAACATAACGAGCAAAGACTCTGGGACACAGAGCATGGGCTACGTTTGGGAGACGAGGGGTCCTATTTGGAAGAACCATAGGCTCTAGGAGAGATGTGGGAGAAGAGATTACAAACATTGGTTGAAAGGGAAATGTGGACGGCCGGGCACGGTGGCTCACCCCTATAATCCCAGCACTTTGGGAGGCCGAGGCGGGTGGATCACAAGGTCAAGAGATCGAGACCATCCTGATCAACAAGGTGTAACCCCGTCTCTACTAAAAACACAAAAATTAGCTGGGCATAGTGGTGTGTGCCGGTAGTCCCAGCTACTCAGGAGGCTGAGGCAGGAGAATTGACTGAACCCAGGAGGCGGAGGTTGCGGTGAGCCGAGATCGTGCCATTGCACTCCAGTCTGGGTAACAAGCGAACCTCCGTCTCAAAAAAAAAAGAAAGGGAAATGTGGAAAGTCTGGGATGTACACCACAGACAGTGCTCGGACATCGTTTGGTTAGAACAAGGAGCTAAGGAAGCAGCTTGATCAGGGGACTTAACGTCAGTTTTGAAATTAATCCCAAGTATTCCCTCCAAAGCTACGCAAAGTAGGTCTCCACCCTGCGAATGTCTTGGCAGCAATTCAAACATTTTGAAACCATTATCATGTATCTTCTCAGTCTTCTAGTTTCTGTACAATGAACTTATTGAACGAGACCCCTCATTCTATTAAAGGGACTGCAGGAAAGTGTTACCAGCCCTGTAGAGAAGAATTGTTTAGCAATACTTGGCAAAAGTAAATGTGTATTTACAATTTGACCCAGAGTCTCACTTCTAAGAATCTATCCCAAAGATACACTGGCAAGACCACAAAATGACAGGTGCATATGACTGTTTGTTACTGTAATCAGTAACGGCAAAAGGCTGAAGCTACTCAAATGTCCACCAATAGGGGGCTTGTTGAAAGAAACTACGGTGCTGCCATGCGATGCAGTACTATGCAGCTGTAAGAAAGACTGAGGCAGATCTCTACACACCAATATAGAATAATCTCCATCAAATATTGTTAAATGAGGAAAGAACAGTTTAAAATATAATTCATAATATACTTCCTTTCTATGAGAAACGGGAAAAAACATACATTTATAAAATTCAGTTATATTTCAAAAAGAAAAAACACTAATAAAAATGGTAACGGCTAGGCACGGTGGCTCAGGCCTATAATCCCAGCACTCTGGGAGGCTGAAGCAGGCAGATTGCTTGAGCTCAGGAGTTCCAGACCAGCCTGGGCAACATGATGAAACTTTGTCTCTACAAAAAAATGCAAAAATTAGCCCAATGTGGTAGCACATGCCTGTAGTCCCAGCTACTCAGGAGCTAAGGTGAGAGTATCGTCTGAACTTAGGGGTGGAGGTTGCAGTTAGTTGAGGCTGCATCACTGCACTCCAGCCTGGGTGACAGAGCAAGACCCTGTCTCTCTATATATATATGTATGATATATTCACATATACAAATTATGGCGGGGGAAGGAATAAGGTAGAGAAAACAGATAGAGGAAGACTCCTGGAAATATGTCTTGTTTTATAATTTGGGCTTTAAAATCATTTATATGTTTTACAACATAGTAATTTTAAATTTTAAAAGAAATAAGAAAAAAAAATCCCTAAAAATGAAAAACAAATTGAAATATCTCATTAACTAGATATCAAGTTAGTGGCACAATCATACAGGGAAAATAATTATTTCAAATGACTTCAAAACCTAGTATTTACACTATATATTCCCCACTGAGGTTTTATGACAAGACAAACTGAAAGGAAATTTTAAACAACTTTCAGTAGTCATAAAGTACTGGTAGTAATATTAACACTATTATTTTTGAAACTATTACAAGTATATTGTAAGATAAAGCAAGTAATTAGTTAATCATGTAGGAAACCAGAACTTTCAGCTTAGAAGAGAAGTGACACAAGCAAAAATATCAAAGAAGGGAAGCCTGTAATTAAATTTGAATTGGAAATACGAACTTACAAGTCTTTATCCTCCCTTAATCTATGCATTTCTAAGCTCTGTTCACCAAGAAGGTCTGAAGGCAATGGCAATCCAAGAGCCATAAATATTCCTGGCCCTCAGATTATACTGCCTAAACACCACTTTTACTGAAGAGTAGAGGGACTTTTGTCACAATGGCAGATCCAAGGACTAGGGCAGGAAATGCCGAGGGTGAGCCTGGCATGCCCTTACTGTTTAAAAAAGCAAGAAAGCTGTGAAAGACTAATGAGGCCATGCCAACAGGTTCCAGAGCTGACTTTAAGGAGCCCTCATTTGCTCCAGGGAGGATGACTTGAATATCAAATAAATAAATAAATAAAGTTTACAATGAATCAACACACATCAAATACGTAAGCATCCATGAGTTCATAATGATGCTCAAAAAAAAACAAAAAAAAAATCTTTGGCTGTCCTTGATAGTTGCTGGGGCATCAGCTCATGGCTCTGAAAACTGGTAAAGAAAAAAGTCAAGCACTTATTCAGCTTCATTTAAATTAATTTTATTTCAGGGTAACTGAAAGGAGTTAGGAGACAGTTCTTTCTTATGGAAGAATTCCAGTTAATAAATGCAATGAGTACGACAGAAGGAGAGAAAAGTCACAATTTTGAAACTCCTAATGACATACTAAATCTTATACAACACCTATAAATATTAACACTATAAACTAAATTGCTGAAGGGGTAAACTTCATGATGCAGAAATAGATTGACTTCATCTGAACCCATAATCAGTCTTGTCTTGGGAAGTGGGAAAGCCAAGTCATTGCGTGCCTCTGGGTGTGATGTGCACGGCACCCTTGATCAGGTATTCTTGCCTCCCCACTGCGTTGACCTTGAATATAATGAATCCCTTGTGTCTAACTTGTGGTTTACTGGAAATACGGGGGATAGAGGAACACGTTATGCAATACCATGAGGTAGCTGCTAGTCAAATGCAGGAGCTTCCCCAACAAATCAAAGGCATAAAAACGGGCAGCGGCATTACTATAGATTAAAAAGAGAAACATTAATAGAAGAATGGCAAGGTGGGAGGGGTGGGCAGGAAGATGAGGAGAACAGAGACATAAGAAAGAAACAGCGGCAGCAGTGGACTTGTTCCCACTTCTCCAGAAACTGCGTGCTTAGAAACCCTGAGCTGGAAGCGCATCCAGAGGAGAACAGAGGTCGTAAGCATTCCGGACAAATAAAGATCTGTTCCAGCCCCCACAGGCTCCAAGGAAAGAGGACTGCGGCTTCTCTTGTCAGTCTTGTCGGGACTTCCCTCAGTGCAGCAGCTCTGACTACGTTCAGGTCTTCCTGCTGCAGTTCTGGTTCATTTCAGCACTCACTCTGCCACTTTCACACCCTTCACTTCCCACCCCACCAATTAAATATTCAATGATAGCTCATCTTAGTGGCTCTTTCCCCTATTAGACTGCTATTTGCATTGAAAATCTGTACCGTTTGTTGACACTTTATTGTATTCAGTTTATAGACTATTGTCATATATACTAATAAGAGCATACATCGGCATCTCATCTTAACATTTCTCCCATAGCACCTAACACAGTACCAATTCTGTTAGAACATAGTAATTGCTTAGTAAATACTGGATGGGTAGATGGACGGATGAATGGATGGGTGGATAGATAGATAAACTGACAGCAATAAATAAATGAGTAAACTATTAACTGATCTTAGCCACGTGTGGTAGAGTACACTTGCAATCTCAGCTACTCGGGAGGCAGAGTTGGGAGGATCACTTGAGCCCAGGAGTCCAAAACCAAAACCAGCCTGGGCAACATAGCAAGACCTCATCTCAACAAATAAATAAGGGTATATAGGTACAACAATTAACTGATCTCTACATAATTCATCCAATCACATTATTTCCTTAGCTAACCTGAAAATAAGCTCTATAAAGGTAAAGACCACGTCTCATACATTATTTGAAACCTCAGCATCTAGCCATGCTTAGTACATAGTAAGCTCACAAGAAATGCCTCCTGAGTTAACTAAATTTCCATTCAGGCTGAGCTGGAATGCTGACTGCCCACCCAGCAAGCCCTGCAGCACTTGGTTTGGGCAGGAAGGGAAGGCTGCGTAGGATACAAACCTTCCATGAGGAGCACGTGTTTGGCCATCATCCCAGCCAGAGCCGAGCAGTCCTTACCTTGTCAGGAAGACAAGTGGTTGTGGTGCAGCCACAGTCATTGGTGGCAGTTGAGGCCAGGTATCCGAGGGGACAGCTCACTGTGGAGTTGGCACAGTTGCAGGCGCACTCATACTCATCACAGCACTGGGTCTTCCGAAGGGTGAGGAAACGGTGAGGGGGGCAGGAGGGTGGAGACACCCTTTCACACTCCTCCTTCCTGCAGGCTGAGGGTAGGACAAGGCCACACTGAGCACTGAACCCAGCCAGGGCTCATAAGTATTCAGCTATGCTATAGGGTGCTGGGGAGCTAGACTCAGAAGACTAAGTCAGAAATGTGTGAGAGCCAAGCTCGGGGCTGGGAGATATTCAGTGCTGCCAAAAAAAAAACAGTCCATCTGCATAAAAATATGAACATTAGTCAAAAAGGGAAATGTGAAGCTAGGAACGGAGGAGAAGTGAAGGCTGCTCCATCCCTGCTCTATCGCTTTCCCACGTAAGTCTGGAAGGGGTGGGTTCCTTGATTCTCAGAGACATCATATGTAGAATCCCTAAAGCCAAGTGGGCCTGGGTGCACCATGCCCTGCTAAGCACTGTTCTATGCCTGGGCCTTTTGTGATCCTATCCCCACCTCAGTACCTTGAACAATACCCTCAGTTTTAGGCCAGCCAGCAATCAGCGTGGAATGTAAGACTGCTAGCAATCTTGTTGAAGCCACAATGTCGCTTTAAAACAAACAAATCCTGTCCCTGTGTCCTTTGCCAATTTCCAGCTCCCTTCGAACACAATGTGTTCTCCTCCCACCCTTGAAGTCTCACATCTAGGAAGTCAGGTGAGAGTCCACATCAGCAGAACAAGAACACCAATGGAGTAAGAGTGGGTATTCTCAGGAGCTAAATAGAGAATTTGGTTTCTTGTCGTGTCTTACGTTAGTCCAACTCTATGTTTAAATTATCGTACATAGTGATTAAATATATACATCTTCAGAGAGGAAAAAACTATCAATTTGTTTGCAAATAAGATCCAATGATGAGGGGAAGTCAAGGAAACATTCCCTCTCCTCAATGACATACAGGAGGATGGGCATAAATAAAGATTAGATTTGGAGGCCTCCTCATCTCAACCCCAGCTGCTTCTTCATAAACCCAAGGAGGTGCCCATGGCTGTGCCCACACCTGGTGTCCTTCAGTAGCATGCAGCCAGAAGAATTCTTATAGGATTCAGTGCAGGTGTGACCCTAACCAATCTGTTCTAGATGTACTCCAAACCCAGATTCAGCTAGGTAGAAAACAGGAATGACATGATCTTGGAACAAGTTCCTGAAGAAGAGGATGGCCTCCCCACACCAGGAGAGAGAGGCCACAACTCCCCTCCTCATCCGTAGAGGCCTTACCACAGGTGAAGTTGGGTCTGCACTCGCCAGGGTTGGTCAGTATGGGCTGGAGGCCACCTTCACAGTGAGGCACCGTGGGCAGGTCGCAGCTCACTGGGTCACACACTGAGGGCCAGAAAGAGAGACGTCCATGCAGAGCTCAGCAAGGTTACTCTTTGATTACCTGTGAATGGGATACTACACTCCTATTCATGCAGACTTCTATTTTAGGTAAGTGGTGATAATGGAGACAGAGATTAGGGTCAGAGACAGAGAAAACAGGGAGAGATATAGATAGATAGATAGATAGATAGATAGATAGATAGATAGATAGATAGATAGAATAGATGATAAATAGATACATGATGAGATAGATAGATAGATACATGAGATAGATAGATAGATAGATAGAATACATGATAAATAGATACATGATGAGATAGATAGATACATGAGATAGATAGATAGATAGATCGATAGACAGATGATAGATAGATACATGAGATAGATAGATAGATAGAATAGATGATAAATAGATACATGATGAGATAGATAGATAGATAGATAGATACATGAGATAGATAGATAGATAGATAGATAGATAGATAGATAGATAGAATAGATGATAAATAGATACATGATGAGATAGATAGATAGATACATGAGATAGATAGATAGATACATGAGATAGATAGATAGATAGAATACATGATAAATAGATACATGATGAGATAGACAGATAGATACATGAGATAGATAGATAGATAGATAGATAGATCGATAGACAGATGATAGATAGATACATGAGATAAATAGATAGATAGAATAGATGATAAATAGATACATGATGAGATAGATAGATAGATAGAATAGATGATAAATAGATACATGATGAGATAGATAGATAGATAGATACATGAGATAGATAGATAGATAGATAGATAGATAGATAGATAGACAGATGATAGATACATGAGATAGATAGATAGATAGATAGATAGATAGAATAGATGATAAATAGATACATGATGAGATAGATACATGAGATAGATAGATAGAATAGATGATAAATAGATACATGATGAGATAGATAGATGATAGATAGATATATGAGACAGATAGAAAGATAGATGGATAGATAGATGATAGATAGATACATGAGATAGATAGATAGACAGATGATAGATACATGAGATAGATAGATAGACAGATAGATGATAGATAGATACATGAGATAGACAGATGATAGATACATGAGATAGACAGATAGATAGATAGATACATAGATACATAGATGATAGATACATGAGATAGAGACATAGATGATAGATACATGAGATAGATACATAGGTTAGAGATAGGATGATAAATAGATACATGGGTTAGATGGATCAGACAGATAGATGATAGATAGATATATATGTAGGTAGACAGACAGATAGAGATCAATCAACTCAACTCATATATTGATTATTCTTATCATCTATTAGGGCTTCCACATCTCAGCCAAGTCTACTTGGATCCTTTAGACCTCAGCTTCCTCTTCTGGAAGGTGAGAACTCTACCTTATAGGATCAGTCTGAGGACTTCACAAAATAATGAGGGTAAAGTGCCCGGCACATTGTAGGAGCCTACTAATGTCTATAAAATGAGGGCCTTCAAGTAAGCGGTCCCTCCAGTTCTCTCTACTGCAAACATTCTCAGTCCTCCTTTACATACAGTCTTCTCAAGCCACATCTCCCTCCCCACAGGACTTCTGTTTATTTCTGATCAATTTCATGAGTATAAATAAGTTTCTCCTATTATATGATTTTCTTTTAGTTGCTTGGACTGTCCCCTGATGCTCTCCCTTGAAGATTTGCATCAGTGCAAATGCTACAAGCCTGTGCTTTACATTTTCATCTGTACGAGCAATAAGCACACGGGACAGGACAGGGGACAGGACAGGGGCAAGGCACTAGCACTTTCCCACCATGTTAACCGCAATTCCATCAGCTCTGAATTCACGGTCTTAGACCATGATTCAACCCACTATTCCCCGAGTAGCCTGTCAGGCTAGCACAGAAACCTCTAGCAAATAACCTGCTGAACTCAAGGTGCCAGTGTGTGGCCTTCTCTGTATCTGGTGGCCTCAAAGTCTTATCGAAAAGGAAAACGAGTTGCTTTGGCATGAGCGTTTCCTCAGCATAGCTCTGTAACCCCCAGCAATCACCCCATTCTTGCATTCATGCTGCCAAACCTATGTTTAATAATTTACACCAAATTCTTCTAGGAAGCAAATCTTATTCTCCAGAGGCAACCCTACCTATATTTTGGGAATATCTAGTCGGTCCTTACCCACCTCCTGCCACACACCCTGTGCCTGGGAACACAGCCACCTTTCAGCACCCTCAACCTGGTGCCCCCTGGAGCTGGGGTTGTACCATGAAGACACCCCCGCCCGCCCCGGTGGGACACATACCACACTCATACTCTGGGCAACACTGGTCTGCATTCTGGCGGAGGCGGGCCACTTCACACAGGCCACATGTGGGAGCTGGAGGAGAGGAACAGCCACAAAAGTCAGGGAAGTGCATAGTGAAACATCCTCAGAGGGGTTTGAAATGCTCTCATTCACTGAAAACCAGTAGAAGCTCTGTGTGGTCGTCCCACAAGGATCCAGGCCACGGGACCTCTGGCAGATGAGTGTCCTCCCCTTGTCCTTGTTGACTCTCTCGCATTTACCCTCCAAGGGACTCTAAGTCTGCGCACTGCTGGGGACCGGATGGGAGAGTTAATCTGAGAGTGTCTGCTCCAGGTGCAGAATGGGGCTCCCAAGTCCAGCGAGGGGAAATGCAGGCTGGGCAAGGAAGTCCACCCACTCTAGGACTCCAGATGCCAGCATTTGGGTCTGATCTGCCAGGGGTGAAGATGGGTGGCTGGGGGGCCGTGCAGGGGCCCTTGTTCCTCCATTAAGGCAGGGAGGGGTGGACTCTCTCACCTTTGGCCGTGGGGCAGGGCTGCATTGTGCAGTTGACCTTTCGCCCGCTGAGGCACGTGCAGATCTGACAGGGCTGATGGTCCGGGACCCAGGCTTCCAGGAACTGAGGAGAAACCAAGGTTCAGAGAGGACATGAGACATTCTAGGTAGAAAGCCCAGAGTTGATAGAGGTCAGCTCTCCCTGTCTCCAGCAAGGGCCAGTTTCTGAGCCAGCCCTCTGACGGAGCCTCACAGATGAACAAAAGCACGTTGAAAGGAGGTTGTGAGGTTCTAATGGCTTTCAGAAAGGTGGGTCACCATATTGCTTTGTAAACTCGGGAAAATGACAAACTACAGATATTGGAAAATGCGGGAACTTTCACTACAGTCTTCTCTGTCAGCAGTGCTAAAACCAAGCAAAGCAAGAACATGAGGGTTCTTGGATCACACTGCTAGTCATTTCTCAAGCCAAAGGAGAAATCGGGATGTTGCCTAGGGAAAAAAACCCCATTCATCTCTGAAATTGACTTTAGACAACGGAATAGGAAGAGTTGTGGGAGGACAGCAAAGCTCTTGAAAGCATCATATTCTTGATGCCAGCCATGACTATGGAGGCCTGAGTGCAGTTCTCTGATTTTTCAGACGAGAGACAGCCCAGGGCATAGAGCAGCCTTCTCAAAGTTACACACAGCCCCGCAGCACAAAGCTTTGAAGTCAGGAACTCCTGAACTCTAATGCGGGCTGCATTCTGCTGTGCCTCTGTTTCCTTATCTGTAAAATGAAGGTACTCAAGCCAGCCTCGCAGGACTGTTGTAAGGAGTAAGAAACTGTGATTAGCACAGGTACACGGCAATGAGCTCCACTAAGAAGAAGCAGAGCCAGGACTCAGTCTCCCTCTGGGTACACGGCAAAGAGCTCCACTAAGAAGAAGCAGAGCCAGGACTCAGTCTCCCTCTGGGTACACGGCAAAGAGCTCCACTAAGAAGAAGCAGAGCCAGGACTCAGTCTCCCTCTGGGTACACGGCAATGAGCTTCACTAAGAAGAAGCAGAGCCAGGACTCAGTCTCCCTCTGGATTCAGCCATGAAGTTAAATTTAAACTTAAAATTAAATTCAAGTGAAATTGCCCTGAAGAAACACATTCTTATCCAGTAGCTCAAAGGCCTCTAAGAAGTTCCCAGGTCAAGAAGGTCTTACTTATTACTTCCACCGTCAGCAATCAGTCAGCTAAGAAGGAAGATCAAAGACCCCCAAGTAAGGCCCTCTTCCCCCAAAATGCCCTGCCCTCCTTCAGGATTAACCCCTCTGGTCCTGCCCTTGACACTTTTCACTCACTCAATAAATGATAGAAGTTAACATTCAAATACCACCTGCTATGTGCCACTGTGTTGCAGGCTTTATTTAAATCACTCATGTAATCCTCACTGCAGTCCTACGGTGAGGGTATTTTCTTACCATTACCCTCACTTTTCCAATGAGAAAGCTAAGGCACTTGCTATGTTTGCACAGTCACAGTGACAGAGTGAGGATGTGAACCCAAATCCATGGTTTGTTTCTTTGTTGTGTTACGTTATGTTATGTTACATTACGTTACGTTACGTTACGTTATGTTGTTATGTTATTATGTTTTGTTTTGGAATGGAGTCTCGCTCTGTCACCCAGGCTGGCATGTGGCATGATCTTGGCTCACTGCAACCTCTGCCTCCCAGGTTTAAGCGATTCTCCTGCCTCAACCTCCCAAGTAGCTGGGATTATAGGCATGAGCCACCATACCCAGCTAATTTTTGTATTTCAGTAGAGATGGGGTTTCACCATGTTGGCCAGGCTAAGTCTTGAATTCCTGACCTCAAGTGATCCACCTGCCTCAGCCCCCCAAAGTGCTGGCATTACAGGCATGAGCCACCACATCCGGCCCAAATTCATGGTTTTAAACCATCATGCTCTGCTGCCTCCCACAAACAACTAATAAAAAATATGTTCAAGATACGCTTCTAAGAGCTTTACATTTATTTACTTTATTTTCTTAATAATAACCCTACCAGGTAAGTAGTAGTATTATCTACATTTACAAATAACCAAGAAGTTAAGAAATTTGACCAAGTGGCACATCCAGGCTTTGAACCCAGCATTCCGGGCCCAGACACCACAGGCCTGACCTCTGCACTACAACTGCTACTCATCAACAGACACAGTGCCCGTCATGGACAGATCTGAACACACCGTCCCAGCCCTCAAATGGCTGACAGTCAAGTTGAGGAAATAAGGTGAAAATCTGAATGAGAAAAATAAATTGTGATACACAGACACCATGGAATACTACCGAGCAAAAAGAAAGAGAAAACTATCAAAACACACAGCAGCATGGATGAATCCCAAAAAGCGTTATGCTGGGTGAAGGAAGCCAGGCAGAAAAGAAGTGTATACACATGGTTCCATTTATGTGAAATTCCAGAAAATGTAAACGAATCTATAGTGACAGAAAGCAGACCAGTGGTTGTCTAGGGTTGAGGGATACATTTAAAAGGGGCATAAGCGGCCGGGTGCAGTGGCTCATGCCCGTAATCCCAGCACTTTGGGAGGCTGAGGTGGGTGGATCTTGAAGTCAGGCGTTCAAGACCAGCCAGACCAAGATGGTGAAACCCCGTGTCTACTAAAAATACAAAAATCAGCTGGGCATGGTGGCATGCACCTGCAATCCTAGCTACTCGGGAGGCTGAGGCAGAGAATTGCTTGAACCCAGGAGGCAGAGGCAGAGGGGAGCTGAGTTGGCGCCACTGCACTCCAGCCAGGGCGACAATGAGAGACTCCATCTCAAAAAAAAGGACGGGGGAGGTGGGGCATAAGCTAACTTTTGGGGGAATGGAAGTTCATTATCTTGGTTATGAGGATGGTTTCACAGGTGTGTACGTTTGTCAAAACTTATCAAATTGTACACTTTAAATATGTGCTGTTTGTCGCATGTAAATTATACCTCAATAAAGCTGTTTATAACAATAAAAAAATAAAGAGCAATAAGACTGTAAAAGGAGAGTCCGATAAGGTTGCGTGCTCCAGACAGGTCTCACAAGGGCATACCTAGGAAGCATGGGAAGGACTTGAGTGAAGGGGAAAGGAGGAGGAATTCCAGGTGGGAAACAGCTAACAAAGGCACAGACGAGGACAGGAGCAGTGGCTCACACCTGTAATCCCAGCACTTTGAGAGGTAGAGGCGGGCAGATCACAAGGTCAGGTGATTGAGACCATTCTGGCCAACAAGGTGAAACGCCGTCTCTACTAAAATACAAAAAAATCTGCCAGGTGTGGTGGCACGTGCCTGTACTCCCAGCTACTCAGCAGGCTGAGTCAGGGGAATTGCTTGAACTCGGGAGGCAGAGATTACAGTGAGCTGAGATCATGCCACTACACTCCAGCCTGGCGACAGAGCAAGACTCCTCTGGAAAGAAAAGCACAGGCAAAGGAATGCTGGTGTGGCGCCCAGCATCACAGCGAGGTCAGGTGGCTGAAGACAATGGCAGAGGCCCCGTACGCTTACTGCAGGAACTTGCCTTACCTCAGCAGGCCGGTGTGAGCCCGGAGGCACAACCAGGACCCTGCCTCACAGAGAAGAGCAAAGTAAAGATAACCCTGGCGACAGCGTGAGGGATGCAAAAGGGAAGGACTAGGACTAGAAAACCAGAAAAGATTAGTTCAACCATGTGGAAGACAGTGTGGCGATTCCTCAAGGATCTAGAAACAGAAATTCCATTTGACCCGACAATCCCATTACTGGGTACATACCCAAAGCATTATAAATCGTTCTATCATAAAGACACATGCACACGTATGTTCACTGCAGCACTGTTTATGATAGCAAAGACCTGGAACCAACTCAAAGGCCCATCGATGACAGACTGGACAAAGATAATGTGGCACATATACACCATGGAATACTATGCAGCCATAAAAAATAATGAGTACATGTCCTTTGCAGGGACATGAATAAAGCTGGAAACCATCATTCTCAG